>BQNB010014411.1:0-24048 GCA_026074375.1 Tanacetum coccineum
ACTTTGACTTTCTATTTAGCAGTACTTTGATCTTTCACTTTAGCAGTACTTTGACTTTTTGACTTGTATTTCCCAACAAACATAAAGTTGGTGAATTCATAGGTTTGCGTAAATCAATGGTAGGACCGCAAGATTTTCAAGTGTATGATTAAGCAACAGATGCAAACATCATAAAAAGTAAATATGTTTCCTAAGCTCATGACACCGAGGCTCGACGTATATGAATGCAATTATAAATTGCCAACTGGTGTCCGTGAATGATGTGCTAACCCTGCAACATTCCAAATTCGACATGGTATGCGTTCGTTCCCATTGATAGCTAGTCACCCGAACGGGGATTGTCAATCCCTAATAGATCTATCCATAACATTCGCGCCCGCACAATGTAATTTCCAATCACATCTATGCAATTAACAGTTCATGATCATGGACATAAAGGGGTTATGGTAACTTAGGCAAACACGTACAAAGCCTTCTTGGGGTTTTTAGGCTTTTACTAGTGCTTTTCCCCAACTTGTACAAAGCCGAACAACTGTTTTCTTTTTCAGCTTATCCCAAATAAGCTGATAAGCTAAAAGCAACTCTAATGGGCCGGTGCTCATTGTTGGGCCTATTGGGCCGGGTATGAACTCGAATGGGTTCTAGAGGTTGGGGCTTGGTCCATAAGTACATTTAAGTCCGTTAAGCTTATTAAGCCCCCATAAGATCACCAATAAGCTACTCGAGCTTATTGTGAGCTTATTTGCTCATTTAGGGCTCGTTAGTGGGCTAGGAGGCCCATTAAGGGTTCGTTTGGGTTTCTAATGAAGTAAAGGCCCCATATGAACAACATGGACACTCCCCTTTATGCTTAAGCCCGAGTGGCTTATTAATAAGCTGCGGCTTATTAATAAGCTCTCGTTGGGCCTTGTTGGGCTCGATAGAGAACCCGATAGGAGGTCTAGTGAGGCCCGAATGGTTTTATTAGCGTGTTATATGGTTCGCTAAATTGTCTAGCACCCAAAACAATGTGTGTAACACTTTCTACTCGTGACCCGCGACATGCAACGTTCCTTATTATCAAATATGTGTTTCCATACCCTCATGTCGTGATTACACACTAGTTTACGTGTAGTTATAGTGCATGGTACCACACAAGGTGGTTTTTGTGACATGAAAGTGTGCGTGAACCATGCATTTGTTGAACCATGCATGCTTCACGTAACCTTGAGTTTTAAACTCGAATCATAAGCAAAACTAGGATCAAGTAACGATATACGAGTATGAATGACATGGCAACCTTAGCCCTTTACTTTCGGTTTTAGCATTTTTGATCCACGATAAGGTTTAAAAATAGTTTTAGAATTGCTTTCATCTTCAAATAGGCCATAAGGGTTGGTTTCGAGCTTAAATTAAGCTTTTCGAGCTTATTTTGGCTTAAGGGCCTTCTTGGGCCCGTTAAGGCCCGTTTAGGTTTTTTAATGATCCATGTTAGTTCTTTATATGTTCCAAAAGTCCTCAATAAGGATCGTGTGGGTTGGTTAAGCTTGTAATATGGATCGGTCCGGCTGATGAAGATTACTTTAGAGCTTATTGGGCTTACGGGCCCAATGGCCCAACCCGAAAAGGGTGATTAGAGTTTTAGACTTTTCCCTAGTGCTCTTCCCTCTTGTAATAAGCCTAACAAACTGTTTCCTTTTCAAGATTTTTCAAATAAGCAACTAAACAATAAGCACTTCAATGGGCTGGTCTTGGCCGTTTAGGCCCAGAGGTAGGGTTTTATGAAGTCTAGTTGGGTCCATTAAGGGTTACCGTTAAGCTTATTTAGTTGTAATAAGCGCTCTCTTCTGGCGAGGGTCGGTTTGCTTATTTACCTTATCCGAATTAAGCTATAAGCAAACTGTTGGGGCTATTGGGCCGGGTGTATGATCCGAAAAAGGGTTCTAGGTTGGGGCTCGGTCCATAAGTTCTCAAGGGTACCTCAATGCCTTAATGAGGTCCTTTAAAACTGTGAAGTGGTAATAAGCCAGGGAGAGTTATAGTGCTATGCTGCGCTTATTGGGCCCGTGAGGCCCAATAGTTCAAACCCGGGTGTCATACAAGTCCATTAAGCATTTCTAGCTTATTTACCATTTCTAATAAGCCTAACGATTCGTTTTATTATTCTAGCTTATTCACAATAAGCTAATAAGCTCTTGGTTGGGCCGGTTTGGGCTTGTTAAGGCCCGATAAGGGTTCAAAGGTGTTCAAAGAAACGCAAGAGGTTCGTTTAGGTTCTAGTGACCATATGCCGTGTATTCGACTTGTATACACGTCGGGTTCGCCATGCAAAAGTCCATTAGGGTCGCGTACGCATTCCTAAGTTGTCCTAACTCGTTTACCATAAAAGTTTACGTGTACATTTCTTATATTCTCGTATATAGGGCACGTTGTTTACGTTGGAGACCAAGCTTTCGCCTTGGACGCAACGTTTAATTCCTTGTCGCGTTAAATCACGTGGTTCTCGCACCTTATTTGTCCCTTGCACCATACGAGTATAAGGCATACACGTATAGGTGCGTACATTTCATAAATGTCGTGACATAAAGACTAGAAATCAAAAGACAATTACAAATACGAAGCGTATGAGTTTGAAAAACTTGACTTACAGGGTCCTGCCGTATTGTGGGTATTTGTAAACGTTGAAGAGAAACAATATGTTTTGTTTGAGAGAGAGTGTTTAGTGAGTTTATGAGTTTTCAAGAAGTGTTTTGTGTCATGTATGATTGAGTATATATAGGCTTAAGACTTGGTTAGCTTTCTAGTTCCCTTAACTAAGCCAAACCGTGCCCTAAGCTAGTGGTTTATGGTTTTCTAGTTATCAAGACATGGTTTTGCTAATACAACCTAGTACAATCCTTAATTACCATATATTTGTACAAGATTTACCTAAGATTTGAAGATCTTTGATTTCATATATGTTGTTGTTGCCGTAGGTATCCAAGAAGCACAAAGAGAACAAATGGTTATTATCCATTGTGTAATAAGGTGTCTAGGGAACACATTGTACATGTCTTAATTAATCCCTAGATGTACATGTACTTAGTATAAGGTTTAGGAAGATTTCTAGTTGATTTTAGGTGAGGGACGTGTAGGATCAAAGGAAAAAGGGAAATTTTGAAATCTTGCTAGGATTATACAAGTACAAGGTTTAATTAAAAGTTAGTTGTACAAATGTAGTACAAGTATCCTTGTATTATGATCTTTGTTTACCAACATTCGGCCATAATGGCTTAATAACACAAGAATTGATTAAATTTTGTGTTTAAGGTTTAAAAGTGGGTATTGGTTTGAGTCTAGGTAAGTCTAGGTATTTCTGGGGTGTGTTTAAATGTATTTAATTGCCAAACATAAGCTTTTTACGTAACCAATAAAAATAAAATACATAAAGTCATTAATTATCTTCTTAATAATTATATAACACTTGATTGATGTAAACCTTAATTTATTTGGTGACCGTTTACATTGAATGTTTATTTCTAGTCTACGCGATTTAGCTTAAAAGTTAAATTAAAAGTAAACGCGTATCAGACCAAAATAAATAGTGACGAATAATAGGAGTCATAAAATGACCTGAAATTGAGAAATGTTACAGTCTCTACCCGTTAAAAGAGCTTTGTCCTTAAAGCTTAAGACCTTGTAGTGGATGACGAAGCTCGGTTTGAGAAAAGTTATGGGTATTTCTGTTTGAACGAATCTTCATGTTCCCTGGTGAACTCAGGACCTCTCCTAGAGTTCTAGTGAACCTTAACCAATGGTATCCGGCTACGCTTTAATCGTTTGATCTCCCGTTCCATGATTTCAGCGGGCTCTTCCACAAACTGGAGCTTATCGTCAACGTGAATTCCTTCCAACGGCATGACTAATGGTTCATCATTGTAACATTTCTTTAGATTAGACACCTGGAAAGTATGGTGAACCTTGCTCAACTCTTTAGGAAGTTCCAACCTGTAAGCAACCTTCTCAACCTTGGCTAACACCTTGAAAGGTCCGACATATCTCGGGTTCAACTTGCGCCGCTTACCGAATCGTACAACCCCTTTCCAAGGTGAGACCTTGAGCATAACCCTATCCCCAACTTGAAACTCCATTAGCTTTCGCTTCAAATCAGCATAGCTCTTTTGTCGATCCTAAGCAGCTTGAATTCTCTGCTTGATCAGGACGTTCTTTTTTGTTGTTTCTTGGATCATTTCTGGACCAGTCAATTGGGCTTCTCCAACTTCGGCCCAGCACACAGGTGATCGACATTTTCGGCCATAAAATGCCTCATAAGGTGCGGCCTTTATGCTAGCATGATAACTGTTGTTATATGAAAATTCGGCTAATGGCAAATGCTTAACCCAGCCCTTTCATGCTAACCCACCTTTGCCAAATCAATCACGCAAGCAACGTAGCATGTCCTCGAGGTTTGAATGGTCCTCTGCAGCTCAGGCTGTCAGTTCTGGATGATACGCAGTGCTCATGCTAATATTCGGACCCAAAGCTCTTGAAATGACTCCAGAAATTTGAAACAGTGAAATCTTGCCATCACGATCACAGATAATATGAGGCAGGGTATCTCGTGTCTTTGCCACTAACCGGTTCAAACAACTTGCCAACTTATCCAAACGGAATCATGCTCCGTATTGGTAAGAAGTAGCGATTTTTGTAAGTGGATCCACCTCAATCACCCAGATGGTGTCGAAACTTGTGACGACCTAAGGAAGTTTGGTGATAAAATCCATCGTTATATTACCCACTAAGTTTCCACTCGGTATTCCTGGTTGTACTAGGCAATCCTGATGGCCTTTGATGTTCCGCCTTACCTCTTGCCATGTCAGAGAGGACAATTTGCTAACTGTAACCGTGGCGATGTCAGCCTCAGTTTTGGTCCACCAAAATAATTTCTTTCTTCACATCTTGGTACATCTTTTAGAACCGGGATGGATGAATATTTCGACATTGTGGGATTCGTGCAATAAATCATATGATTTAAAGACTCCAAAGCAAGAACCAACTCCTGCTGTTAAGCATAGCGTCCCATCGCAACTTGGGTTCCAATATTTTCCCTTGGTATAAATCCCTCGGATCATACCCTCCTAGACGACTCAATTCACGATATGCTCTGGTTTTTGGGCTCGATCTAGCTTCTAAATATCCGTTTGGGAAGATCCAAACCAAGTGATCTTAACCAAGGCATCGAACCCGCAATGCATCATCCGTTCTGTTCTTTACGGCTCAACGCATCGGCCACTACGTTTGCTTTCCCTGGATGATAACGAATATCGCAGTCGTAGTCACTCAGTAGTTCTAGCCAACGGCGTTGCCTCATGTTAAGCTCCTTCTGATCGAGAATGTGTTGTAGGCTTTTATGGTCGGTGAATACGGTGCATCTGGTTCCGTATAGATAGTGTCTCCATATCTTTAGGGCAAACACTACCGATCCAAGTTCCAAATCGTGAGTGGTGTAGTTCTTCTCGTGAACTTTTAACTGTCGAGAAGCGTAGGCAATCACCTTCTCTCTCTGCATTAACACCGCACCTAAGCCTTTGTGTGACGCATCACAGTATACCACAAAGTCTTCGCTCCCTTCAGGTAAAGCCAGAATTGGGGCACATGCACAATTCTTTTTACAACTGGAAAGCGTCTCTTCCTTTTCTCCCCAATCGAACTTGATTCCCTTCTGAGTAAGTTTCGTCATTGACTTAGCAATCTTTGAAAATCCTTCAATGAACCTTCGATAGTAACCAGCAAGACCTAGAAATTGGCGGATCTCCGTTGGTGTCTTGGGAGATGCCCAATCCTTGATAGACTCTATCTTGGCCGGGTCCACATGTATGCCTCTACTATCAATGACATGTCCAAAATTATACCTACGGAATACCCAAAATTCATATTTTGAGAGACTTGTGCGTACAACTTTCCTTCTGAGCAATTCAAAAATTGCTTTAAGGTTTCTTCATGCTCCCTTTCGTCTTTTGAATAAATAAGTATGTCATCGATGAAGACAATTACGAACTTATCCAAGTAAGGTTTGCACACTCGGTTCATGAGGTCCATGAATACCGCAGGTGCGTTTGTCAGTCCAAATGGCATAACCTGGAACTCGTAATGGCCATACCGAGTTCGAAATGCCGTCTTCGGGACGTCTTGTTCTCGCACTCTAAGCTGGTGATATCCGGATCTCAGATCTATCTTCGAATAAATACTGGATCCTTGAAGTTGATCAAACAAATCGTCGATTCCTCGAGTGGATAACGATTCTTTACTGTCATTTGTTTAAACTCGCGGTTAGTCTATGCACATCCGGAATGAACCGTCCTTCTTTTGACAAATAAAACACCGGGGCTCCCCAAGGTGAGGAACTAGGCCTTATGAAAACTGTTGTCAGAAACTCTAGTACATTGTTCCTGCTAATTCCCTTCATTTCGATGGGCCAAATCGATATGGTGCTCAGAGCTACGGTAGCGGCTCTTGGAATTAAGTCGATTTTGAATTCCATCGGTCGATGCTGGAGGAAGAACCGGCAAGTCCTCAGTAAAACACTTCTGGAAAATCCGGACGATTGGCTACGTCCTCTACTGTTATCCTTTCCGACTTGTCCTCCTCTCAGACGTCCTCATGGCTGATATCTGTGCTAAAAAGACCCTGGCATCCCTTGGCCAAGTACTCTTGAGCTTTTGAATATGAGACTACGGCCAACCGGATCTCTCCCTTGCTACTTTTCGTTTTCCCGCAAAAAGTCAAAGTTTCATTCCCCGTAGGGAAATTTGAACAAGTTACTCATCGCATACACGATCACGGCGTGAAATATCTTCTTAACCAGTCCATACCGATAATGACATCGAAACTGAACTACCCAATTCGACTGGCAATAGATCTAATTGAACGGATGTCTAAGAAATTTAATGTGCAACCCGTAAATTGTGTCTATCTATAACTAATTTTCCATCAGACCACTCGACATCATAACAATTTTCTAATGAAGTTGGGGCGATGTTTATCAAGGAACTAAATGCAGTGGATATAAAACTTCTATTATCGGAACCAGTGTCGAATAAGATAGATGTCATAGTGGATTATTTAAGAGGAACGTACCCGAGACGAAATTCGCAATCAACACAGGGGTTTCCATGGTGCATTTCTCCCCTCTTCTCTGCAATCCCCAACTGCATTAAACCCATCCTTGTGCATTCCCATTTCTCCATTTTTAGTCTATCCATAGTTTTGGCAACCCTCTTGAAAGTGTCCTAGTGCTCACACACACAACAACCATGTCCCTTTGGGAGTTGCACCGTTGCCCTTCTGATGTTTAGCAACATTTGTGTTACCATATGATCCTACAATCGCGAGTCAAAGTGCCCTATCTTGTTGCACTTGTGGCACCTCTGGGTGCACGGGCCATTGTGGTGGAGATGGCACTTGTTGCACTTTGGGCAGGAAGTCCCCCATACGGCTTCCTTTCGCCTTGTCCCATGTTTTTTAGACTTTGCGACATTCTGTCCTTTCGAAGGTTCTGTTGGTGACCAATGATAGGTTGGTTCTGAATTGAGGTTCGATAGCCTTAATCTTTTTTTGTTGTCAGATTGCCTTTCCGAGTAGGTGAGGAGTTTCCGGTCCATCAAGTCATTGGCCAACTCAATAGTCTCATCCAATGTCTTGGGTTTGGCAGCTTTGACGTTCCCATAAATGTTGTCAGGAAGTCCACTGAGGTACTTGTCAACCTTCTCGGTTTCATTGGCAACAAACTTGGTACATATCAGGGTTAACTCTTGGAAACGTTCAGTGTATGCTGGAATGTCGTTTCCCTTGACTTTTAGGTTCCACAGCTCGATTTCTAGCTTCTTGATTTCACCCTGCGGACAATACTTGTCCGTCATCTTTCTCTTGAGTACTTCCCAAGTCATGGCATATGCCTCTGGACCTAAGGTTCTTATCTGACCATTCCACCAAGTCAAGGCAGCACCTAACAGAGTGCAGGTGGCAAACTTAACTTGATTCTCAACGGCACAACCACTGATATTGAAAACTGACTCCATCTTTTCAATCCATCGAGTTAAACCGACCACCACGCCTAATTTCAGCCCCTTTGAAGTTCAAGAGTTGCACTTCATGGAAATTCAGCGTAAAAAACAAGGACGCATGCAGTTTGGCACGTTTCCCTTCGGTTATCACCGTGCGGAACTGTGGGTTGTTCATCCCCATTGGGGAGTTTCCAAAGAGCTTGGTAAGAGAGTTTGGTCGATCATTGCTTGGACGGATTCGGGGGTCATGTTGTTTGGGTTGGTGTCGTTGACTGGAGTGTTTGGTCCTCTTCTGGTTGTAGGTGCCATGATTTGTCTAGATCACAAAAGACAAAACATGAGGTTATATGACAGAATATAATAATATATAGATGAGTAAATCAATCACAAGAGAAGTATATAGTACGGAGTAACACATCCATTTCATTCATAACTTTGAAAATTTTACATGAAATAGTCGTCTGAATACACATAATACAATACAAAAGATCTAAGGCTATGCTAGTAGGGAGAAAACCCCTAATACTTAGCATGCCTGTACAATGACCTAGCAAGATACAATAACATAAATCACTAAATGTGACTGTCGGCGTCCCCAGAAGCCTCCTGGTGATCTGGAATCCTAGCCTCTGGTCCTGGCTGTCTAGCTCTCCTCTGTGGCTCTCGCAGTGCTAACAACTCAGCCTGCATGTCGCTCATCTCTCGCCTCATATCTCTGATGACTCGAAGAGCCTCTACCATCTGGTCCTGGCGCCTACGATCAGTCTCTCGAAGTGCTGCTAGCTCAGTATGCTGCATCTGAAAGCGAGTCTCATGTACCTGGTGCTGTGTCTGAATGAGAGTACTCTGCAGCTGTAGCTGTGTCTGGTGTGCCTGTAGATAGGGTTCATTGTGCAGAACAGGATCACGATGGGTTTGTAGTCCTGATGTGTGCCCTGGCTCATTCCTTAAATAAAAATTTCGGGGGAACGAGCCCAAGCCTCGCGGGAAGCATAGGCCTCCTCCTCCACCATCCATACGGTCTCCTGGAGAGTCATCCTATCCCCCATAAGTAAATCGACCCGCTGCGAGTCCATATCGACTCGCTGTGATATACGAGACCTACCATCCTGAGCATCCTCTAATAGAGCATACAAGTCCTGTGTATCCCGCTCATGGAGCTCAGCAAGCTCTACGACCCTAGTGTTGACCTCTCCCACGGTCATAGGTGCTATCTCTGGAACTGCCTCTGCCGGATCTACCCAAGTATCCCTAATCCCATACCCAACATCTCTAATCCCCTGTCGCCTCTCCTCAGCATCTACCGTGCTGACAAACCCATAATCTATCCCTTGACCTCTGACAGGTCTAGCAGTGGAACTCTCTCCGATCTCATATCTGGAGCATATAGTGGACAAATGCATCTCTTGAGGGGAGCGCTGCTTGTCTCGGGGAATTTCATCCCTACGCAACAGGTGTTGGTTATGGGTAGAGATGGTTGTAGGTGGTGGTTTAATGAGGTGTGGTATGCTGCCAGTAACTGCATCAATGAGAGCCTGGGTGGATGCTATCCTGAGTGTCTGGATTTGGGTTAGACATCCAAGGTGATGGTGTGAATGTTGTCAGGTGGAGTTGTGCACCTTTAGCCAAGGCTGTCGATCCCCTGCAGGGTGGTGATAGTGAGATGGGTAGTGATGGTGGGGGTAAGTCACGGCCAGAAGTTCTCTCAACCTCTGCCTCTGGAGGAAGGATTGAAGTCTGGGGTTCGGATGGTAATCCTAGCCCAAATGGTATTGTCAGTGGGAGGGTGGTGTATATAGGCTAGGTTCCCTCAGGTGGGAAGACAGGCTCATCACAGCAGGTATGACGGTTAGAGTCAGCCGAAGCTTAAGTGCTCTCTCTCCTCCGCGTCCTCCTCTCTACTCGTCCTCCATCCTCATCCCTGGCGTCTATACCCAGATGAGTCGCGTATCATCATCTCCATCATATCCATTCATCTACCCCCGTCCATAGGATAGTCAACGGTCCTCCTCTGTCTTATCATCCTCGCACTCTCCGGATCCTCCTTGGGGAATCCTACTCAGTAACATATCCGGGTGAGTCAGTAGTAGGTGAATCAATAGGTGGTAATGGCTGTTCCTCAGCCGGAAACTCATGGTCATCCTCTAATGGTATATACTCAGGGTATATAGGCTCTGGCACGTAGTCAGGGTCATGCGCCGTAAGAACATAGGCTCATGGTCATCCTCGTCATGAGGAGAAACTAGGTAGTATCTGTAGGATTATCCGGTCCTAGTTACGTAATTGGGTGCGGTTGGGGCTCTGGCTGTAGCGGCGAGTCCGTCGTATCCTAGTACGATGACCCGTGGTATGCACTCCCTTGATATCTCCTCATTATCGGCTCCACCAGAAAGTCCTGACGGCTCAGAGTCGGTGTAGAAGGAGTGTAGGTAACATTTGACGTGCAGAAGACGTGGTTACTGAAAAAGTAAAATAACTTATTTAAGTATTATTATATGAAAAATATCGATAAGATCTGTTTTGTAAGGCTTTAATTAATAAAGGTCCTTATAATATTACTGTAATTATCATTTATATATACGTATTTAATCAGTATGCACTTTAGTACACATACTAATGCTAAGGCAATGCATGTCATGTTAAAGCATATATGCTCTAGACGTAAAAAGGTAATGCACCCGTGTATGTCCCTCACAAAATCCCATTTGTGAAAACAGTTTGAAAAAATGGTTAAGTCCAGACAAGACTTTTTGACCTGGTCTCTATAACCTTGGCTTGATACCAATCTGTAACACCTCAATTGAGTATGCAGCAGGAATGTTGAATATACGAGCGTTACATTAATTGGGTCAATTGCACAAGATCTGAGAACGACTACTAAAACGTGTAGTTGAAAAAGATACATTGGATTAACAAATTACTTTTTGTTACATAAGCTCATTGGCTTCAATAGTTCAACTTAATAGATAAAGTCCGGTTATAACAAAGTGTCCCCAAAGTGTATAAGACCCCAAATTCTTAAGTGTTGACTCTTCATTTATTTGACTCCCATGTATCATCGCACCTCGTGCCTTATTGACCTGAAAAACATGCTTTAAAACGTCAACATAAAGTGTGAATTCATAGGTTTATGTAAATCGATTGTTGGACGCAAGATTTCCCAGTGCATGATTAGCAACAAATTGCAAACATCATAAAAGGTAATTACGTTTACCTAAGCTCATGACACCGAAGCTAGACATGTATGAATGCAAATATAAATTTGCCAACAGTGTCCGTGAATGATGTGCTAACCCTGCAACATCCCAATTTTTTTTACATGGTATGCGTTCGTTCCAGTGATGCTGGTCACCCGAACGGGGATTGACAATCCTAATAGATCTATCCATACCATTCGCGGCCCGACACAATGTAATTCCCAAATACATCTATGCAATTAAACAGTTCATGAACATGGACAAAAAGGGGTTATGGTAACTTAGGCAATACACGTAATTCATGGCATAAAGTGTAACTTGCGTTCTAGTTTGTTAAAACAAAAGCATGTTTTCACCAAGGATGTAATATCATTTAAATAATTGTAAGAGCATGGGCTATGACTCACCTTAGGCCGGTAGTTCATGAATGATAACCAGTAATCCAAGTAGGTAGTGGATCACACCGTTAAGTACCTAAGTAAGTACGGTCAAGTCTTAGTTTACACATTTAAACTAATGACTCATTGTATAAACTAAATCCCATTTTAAGTTTATATATACCGTTATCACTTGTGTGGTGACACACAAGATTATTGTATTTATAGTTTCGATGGTTCTCGAGAAACGTGAAATCATTATTAATAAATATACTTATTCATTAACTTGTTATTAAGCACGTTCGATGTCCGAATATCTTTAATGTTCGACCGACACGTTAAGTGTTTTATTTATTTCACTTTGGTTCTAACATACCCCTAGGTTTCTAGTTGTTACCCTTTTAGTCCCTAGGTTTATATATATACCCTTTTATATTTTTAAACCCTTTTAGTTTCAAAAGTGACATAATTTGTCCCTTGAGTTTACAAGGAGTAGTTTTTGATCCTTATAATTTCACTTAGCTCCCTAAGTCTTAGAATGTTGCAAGAATGGTCCCTAGAGTTTTTGTACTTCGAAAAGTGACATTTCAAACCCTTAGGTTTCGGAAATTACAGTTTTAGTCCCCGACTTTGTAAAACTCGCATTTTCAACTCAATTAAATCCCGACAAGTGGTATTTGGTCTTATTTAGTCTAAATAAGCCAACCAAGCCATTTCGGCTTATAAATAAGCATTTCGAGCTTATTTTGGCTTAACGGGCCTTGTTGGGCCCGTTAAGGTCCGTTTAGGTTTTTAACGATCCACTTTAGTTTTAATAAGTCCAAAAGTCTATAATAAGCTCGTGTGGGTTGGTTAAGCTTATAATAAGCTCGGGGAGCTTATTATGGCTTATTTCGAACCTAATGGGCCCGCAAGCCCAAAAGCTTGGCCCGATATGCCTTCTTGGGGTTTTTAGGCTTTTACTAGTGCTTTTCCTAACTTGTACAAAGCCGAACAACTGTTTTCTTTTTCAGCTTATCCCAAATAAGCTGATAAGCTAAAAGCAACTCTAATGGGCCGGTCTTGGGCCCGTTAAGGGTTTTAGAGTGTTTCGTTGGGTTAATTCGGGTCCATTGAGCACATGAAGGTTCAATAAGCCCTTAGGAGGTTCGTTGCTTATGTAGCTTATCCGATAAGCTAATAAGCTCATTGTTGGGCCTATTGGGCCGGGTATGAACCCGAATGGGTCCTAGAGGTTGGGGCTTGGTCCATTAAGTACATTTAAGTCCGTTAAGCTTATTAAGCCCCCATAAGATCACCAATAAGCTACTCGAGCTTATTGTGAGCTTATTTGCTCATTTAGGCTCGTTAATGGGCTAGGAGCCCATTTAAGGGTAGTTTGGGTTTCTAATGAAGTAAAGGACCATATGAACAACATGGACAACCCCTTTTGATTAAGCCCGAGTGGCTTATTAATAAGCTGCGGCTTATTAATAAGCTCTCGTTGGGCCTTGTTGGGCTAGGTTAGAGGCCCGTTAGGGGTTCATTTGGCTCAACGACTTGAGAGGGTCCATTTAGGTTCCTTAGTTTCATTTAAGCTCAAAAGCCGTGTATAAGTTCAGAATAAGCTGATTAGCTTATGTGCTTATGCGTTACGTATTGGCTCGCGTTGTAGGCTCGATTTAAAACCCGATAGGAGTTCTAGTGAGGCCCGAATGGTTTTATTAGCGTGTTATATGGTTCGCTAAATTGTCTAGCACCCAAAACAATGTGTGTAACACTTTCTACTCGTGACTCGCGACATGCCACGTTCCTTATTATCAAATATGTGTTTCCATACCCTCATGTCGTGATTACACACTAGTTTACGTGTAGTTATAGTGATAGGTACACACCCCCAAAAAAAAGGGGGGGGGGGGGGGTTGGGGTTTTTTTTTTGGTGACATGAAAGTGTGCGTGAACCATGCATGGGTCGAACCATGCATGCTTCACGTAACCTTGAGTTTTAAACTCGAATCATAAGCGAAACTAGAATCAATAAATGGTATACGAATATGAAGGACAACGTAGGGGACATAGAGTGACTTACAATGGTCCTAGCTTTCCTTGGTGGTAAGTTGGGGCGTTGACCCGACACTTATACACCCAAACGTGTACGTTCTCAAGCTTCAAAGTCTATTTCCCAATCCCTTAGCTCGTATACTCCTTTTATAAGCTTATATGATAACCTAGTGAAGTTTGTGGTTTCGAATGAGGCAAGGTGAGTGTGTTTGGTTTCGGTTTGTAACCCGATCAAGAGAGAGGAGAGGGTTGAGGTGTGTAAGTGTTAACAAGAGTGTTAAATGGTGAGTTTCATTTGATTATTTAAAGGAATGGAAGCTTAGTTAGCCTTACTAGTCCTTAAAATACATATTGAACCGTGACCTAGAGGCGGTTTAGAAGGGTCTTAGTTAATCTCACATGGTTTTTGCTAAACCACTTGAGTACAAGTATTAATTAGGTAGTTGAGGTACAAGATTGAGTTAGCTAGCAAAATCTTATGTCTTGGTGTTCTTTTCTTGTTAGATCGCGGCACAAAGAGAGCAAGAGAAGCAAAGTGGTTATTATCCATTGTGTCAAGTATCATTAGGGGACCATTAGGACACAACTTAATTGCCTAGAATATGTAACATTTATTTTAAAGATTTTTTAGGGAGATTTGCTAGTAATTAAATCACCAAGGACGATTTTTATGCAAGTTTACTTGCCCAATTTCGGTTACCAAGTGATATAATACACAAGACTTGATTAAGTTTTGTGTTTAGGCTTTTAAAGTGGGTATTGGTTTATGTCTAGGTATGTCTAGGTATTTCCGGGGTGCGTCTAAATGTATTTTATCGCGAAACGTAACCCTTTTACGTGACCAATAAAAATAAAATACGCAAATTACATAATTATTTCAAAATAAATTATTCCTTACTTGGTTTGTGTAAACTTTAATTTATTTCGGTGACCGTTTTCATTCATTGATTATTTCTAGTATAGCGGTTTAGCTCTATAAAAAAAAAAAAACAAAAAAAAGTAAAACATTAAATGTAAAGCGTATTCGGGACTAAATATAAATAATGTGATCTATAATAGTCGTAAAAAATGATACTACTCTCATCCCTCTCTCCTCTCCGAAAATGAGAATATGTTACTCTAGTGATGTCTATACGATTGTTAGTATGCTTTGCCATAATGGGACTTTACCAGTCTCGGTCTCATATGTGTACTCTACTCTGTTATAGTCGTTTTGCGGCACTTTACGATGCACTGGCCATTCGTGATGAAACCTTGCACTTTGTTGTCACATCGGTCGATTTCTAGTCTATATGTCTTCCTTTTTCATCCAGAGCACACGTTATAAGCTTATGTGCTGATACACCTTGCTTGTCTTTGGGGAGTGGTTGTTGTGTAGTAGGTTTAGTGTTATCGAGTTGTGTCTAATTCTCATGACTTGACTGTTTGTTGAGCTCAATGAGTGTTGATCTTTTTTGTAACAGTAGTTCATGTCTGTCAGTATTCAATGATTCTTGCAGTTGCCTTGTGTGCTGAGATGGCCATTGTACGCTTCGTGAATCATGTTCGGGTCTGTAACCACCCTGAGATCTATAATTTCCTCATGTTTATTCCTACTCTTCAGGAAAAATCTATGTCACACGTCAATGTCTAGTCCTGTAAAACGTGGTTATATCTCTACCATATCTGTGTAACCTTACACCTTCTAGGTTTACATCTCATCTCAGCTTCTAATAGACCCTTGGGTTCAGTACCTATGTCTAGGTCATCATCTTTTTCAGGTTGTGTATGAGGCATTGTCATATGTCTATAGTATTCATGAGCCAACGTCCTTAAATGTGGGGTTCTAACCCATGTTATGAGCACTTCCAAGAAAGATTATCTAAGTTACAATGACTTGAGTTTTGTTTTCCACAGTGACTAGGTGTCTTATACGAATACACTTAGTTTCATTCTTTCTGATACCGTTGTAGTATGACTCCTGACAATATGAACTCCTTCTAGTAACTCCTTAATTAAATATTGGGTTTACACATTTCAAGTAAAATTCTAGGATAATGTGCACTCATGAGCAGTAGGATGCGTGTGTCTTATCACCGTCTCTAGATCTATGGTTGTCTTGCATTTTCTGCTTCTGGTGGCATCACGTATCTTGCCGCAACATCGTCGACAACTCCTTTGTGTCAATTAATAATTTATGTAAGTGTGTCAACTGTGTACATAGGTGGTGGTGGTTGTGTGTGTGAGTGAGTGTGTATGTGTAGTGGTAGATGTCCTCGTGGTTGTTCTTTTCTTTTTTGGTGTCCAGTATTCTTCTCAGAAATATCTAAAGGTAGTATATTAGAAATGTTGTCTAGTCTAAAATTCATGCTTCTCAAAGTGAATGTTGTCGAGATAAATATGTTAAGATTGTGTAAGGCGTTTTTGGGTCACGAGGAACAAATTGAGGAAATTCTGAATCACCTAGATGAACTCTCTCTCGACCGCATTGAACACATAGAAGACAACATATAAGGTCTTGGAAAAGGTCGGGTGATCATACAATAAGATTTCGACAATCTGGAAACTGAACTCCAAGAGGCTCATACTCAAATTACTAAACTTCAAAAGAAGCAAATAAGAAATAACAACAAGATTGCTCTGGGTCGCTTCAGGATTGCTAATCTAGAACAAATTATCGAGGAGATCCAGGTTCGTCACCAAGCATATAAGGAAAGTCTTCTGGATAAAATCTATGAACTCAAGAACAGCTAGGAAGGACCATCAGACTACTAGATTAGATACTAGTTATAGCTTTCGTTAGAACCTAGCCACGGGATGTATGGTTTAAATAACAACACTTGTCAAATTTTAACTATGTACAGTACAAAGGCAAATTGTTCATGATATAATACAATGGTGATCCCGTTATACTTCATTGTTTCATATTACCGATTTATATTATTCATCCTATATCCAACCCTGGATATAACGATACACGAGAAATTTTAATAATATGCATCATCATCTTCGTCTTCATCATTATGAATCATACCGTGACTTCTAATAAATCATATACTTGTTAGAATTCATATCAAATAAATATCTATGATTTCAATATCACTATTATTAAAAATGCTTAAAGTTCAAAAATAAGCATTACATTTTAAGACTTGTGATATCATTCTTATTACGTGTTGTCTTATGTTGATAGAATGTCTCCCAAAAGGACGTCAACATCTTAAGCACCAGCCATGACTCAGGCTGCCATCAAGAAACTAGTTGCTGATAGTGTTTCCGCAGCTTTGGAAGCACAAGCTGCAACAATGGCAAGTACTAGTAATCCCAACAGGAACATCGGACCTACTGGAACTCCTATAACAAAAAGGAGAAACTTTTTATGGATGCCAACCTATAACTTACATAGGTACGAAAGGCTTTGTTGGTCTCATTGCTGTTTGAAAGAACTGAATCGGGGTTTTCCAATGCTACTGCTACGAGAGGTCGGCATGGCTTGAAGTGTGCCTACTGGTACTGTTAACTGAAGTAGTTAGCTCTAGCTTGGTGGAATGATTTGGCACCAGTCCCAACCCATTGGGATTTAGAAGAAGCTTTCACTTGTTGACCTGGGTTATTGAATTCCAAGAAGCTTTTGGATAAAGATAGTGTACTGTCCACGAACTGTAGGTCCAGAGCACAGTATGGAGACAAATTTTACACAATGATGACTCTGAACGGGGTTTGATCTCAAGACATATGTGAGAAGATTCCAGGAATTGGAAACCTTATGTCCCACTATGGTGCCAGATTTTGAGAAAATGTTGAAAGTTTTCATCGGGGGATTGCCTCGAAGTATTGAAGGGAATGTTACCGCCTCTAAACCTCAAACTCTAGAGGAAGCCATTAACATAGCCCAGAGGCTAATGGATCAGGTAACAAAGCACACTTCGGTACAAGTGTCAAGTGATCACAAATAAAAGTTTGACGACAGAAGAACTTTCAACAACAACAACAACTACCGTAACACCAACACCAACAATCGCTACGATAATCACCAACCATAACAGAACAGAAGACAGGAAACCTTCAGGGCTTATGCTGCCACCCCAACTGAAAACAATGGGTATACTGAAAATCGTCCCTTGTGTAAAAAATGCACTCAGCATTACACAGGGCCTTGCACTGTCAAGTGTAATACTTGCAACAAGGTGGGTCATCTGACCAGAAACTACATAAACAAAGGACCAGCTACTGGAAGCAATCAGCAACCAGTATCGGTAATTTGTCATGCCTGTGGAAGAAAAGGACATATTGCAAATTAGTTCCAAAAGACCACCAACAACAACGCCCAAGGAAGAGCCTACATGCTAAAGGATAAGAATGTTTACCGAGACCCGAACGTAGTCACGGGTATGTTCCTTCTAAGCCAACATCTAGCTAGAGTATTATTTGATTTTGGAGCCGATAAAATCTTCGTGTCCATGTCTCTTGCCTATATGCTAAATATTTCACCCATTATAATGGATATCTTTTACAATATCGAAATGGCTGACGAAAACCTAGTAAGCACAAACACCGTTATTTAGGGTGCAACTCTGACTTTGTTAAACCAACCTTTCGAAATTGATCTTATGCCGATCAAACTCGGTAGTTTCGACATCGTCATTGGTATGGATTGGTTATCAAAGTATCATGTTAAAATTATATGTGACGAGAAAGTCGTCCACATCCCAATCAATGGTGAAACTTTAATCATCTGAGGTGACCGAAGTAAAACTCGACTAAGCCTCATATCATGTATAAAAACCAAAAGGTATATATCCAGGGGATGTCAAGTTTTCATAGCCCAAGTAATAGAAAAGAAGTCAGGCGATAAACGACTGGAAGACATACCAGTAGTTAGAGAATTTCTGAAAGTTTTTCCTATAGATCTACCTGGCTTACCCCTAGTTCGTCATGTGGAATTTCAAATCTACTTAATTATAGGAGCGGCTCTAATGGCCCGAGCAACTTACAGATTGGCTCCTTTAGAAATGTAGGAACTATCGAATCAACTTTAAGAATTAGCAGATCGAGGTTTTATCTGACCAAGTATTTCACCTTGGGGAGCTCCTGTCTTATTTGTTAAAAAGAAAGATAGATCTTTCAGAATGTGTATCGATTACCGAGAGTTGAAATAAACTTACCGTAAAGAATCGTTACCCATTACCAAGGATTGATGACTTATTTGACCAACTTTAAGGTTCGAGTGTCTACTCAAAGATTGACTTAATATCAGGCTATCATCAACTAAGAGCCAGGGATGAAGATATTCCTAAATCCGCTTTCAAAACAAGATACAGACACTACAAATTTCAAGTGATGCCATTTGGTTTAACTAACGCGCATGCTGTATTCATGGATCTCATGAATCGTGTGTGTAAACCATACTTGGATAAATTTGTAATAGTGTTCATCGATAATATTCTTATCTACTCCCGTAACAAAGAAGAGCACGCAAATCATTTAAGAATAATCATAGAATTACTCAAGAAAGAGAAATTGTATGCCAAGTTCTCCAAATGTGATTTCTGGATCAGTATCTTGCAATTTCTTGGGCACTTAATTAATAGTCAAGGACTTCATGTTGACCCCGCCAAGATTAAAGCAGTTAAAAATTAGGCATCTCCCACTACACCTACAGAAATACGTCAATTCTTAGGACTTGCCGGCTATTATCAGAGATTTATCAAAGATTGCAAAGTCTTTAACTGAATTAACCCAGAAAAACAAGAAGTATATCTGGGGCGAAGATCAAGAGTCGGCTTTTCAACAACTTAAGCAGAAGCTGTGTGAAGCTCTAATCTTAGCATTACCAGAAGGAAACGACAATTTTGTTGTTTACTGTGATGTATCTCATCAAGGTCTGGGAGCAGTGTTAATGCAGAGAGAAAAAGTTATTGCATATGCATCCCGACAACTTAAGCCTAATGAAAAAAACTATACCACTCATGATCTCGAATTAGGAGCAGTCGTGTTTGCTCTTAAAATTTAGAGACACTATCTGTATGGCACCAAATGTATTCTGTTTACTGATCATAAAAGTCTCCAGCATATCCTTGATCAGAAAGAATTGAACATGAGACAACGCTGTTGGTTTGAATTGCTTGCAGATTACGATTGTAAAATTCGCTACCATCTCGGAAAGGCAAATATTGTAACAGATGCCTTAAACCAGAAGGAACGAATCAAACCACTCCGAGTTAGATCATTAGTTATGACCATTCATCCAAAATTACCATCATAAATTCTCGAAGCTCAAACTGAAGCACTCAAGGAAGAAAACATCAAGGCTGAGAACTTACAAGGAATGGACAAAGCATTTGAAGTACGTCCTGATGGAACTCGTTGTATTAAGAACCGAAGTTGGTTACCTCTCTTTGGTAATCTGAGAGATTTGATTATGCAAGAGTCCCATAAATCAAAGTATTCTATTCACCCAGGTTCTGAAAAAATGTATCAGGATCTAAAAAACTCTATTGGTGGCCTAACATGAAGGCAATCATCGCTGAGTATGTTGGTAAGTATTTAACATGCTCTAGAGTTAAAGCTGAATGTCAGAAGCCATCCGGCTTACTGGTACAACTGGAGATTCCTGTGTGGAAATAGAAGAGAATAACAATGGATTTCATCACCAAACTACCTAAAACCTCATATGGACATGACACAATTTGGGTCATTGTCGATCATCTTACCAAATCCGCACATTCCATCCCTTCCCGAGAGACAGATAGTATGGAAACCCTTACAAGGTTGTACATCAAAGAAATAGTCTCACGGCATGGCGTGCCAATATCCATCATCTCGGATCATGACAGTCATCTCACATCTAGATTTTGGAAATTGTTGCAGAATGCTTTAGGTACTCAATTAGACATGAGTATGACATATCATCCCAAAACCGATGGACAAAGTGAAAGAACCATCCAAACACTCGAAGATATGCTTCGAGTCTGTGTTATAGATTTTGGAAAAGGATGGGAAAAACACTTACCATTGGTAGAATTTTCCTACAATAACAGTTACCATGCTAGTATTAAGACAGCATAATTTGAGGCACTTTATGGTCGAAAGTGCAGATCACCTGTTTGCTGGGCCAAAGTTGGAGATGTTCAACTTACAGGACCAAAAATAATTCATGAAACCACCAAGAAAATAGTGCAAATTCGACAACGCTTGCAAGCTGCAAGAGACCTACAGAGAAGTTATGCCAATATAAGACAAAAGCCCTTAGAATTTTAAGTTGGAGATCGTGTTATGTTGAAAATATCACCTCGTAAAGGTGTCGTTCGTTTTGGAAAGCGAGGAAAGCTTAACCCTTGGTACATTGGACCATTCAAAATCCTTGAACGGATTGGCCCAGGGGCATACAAACTAGAGCTTCCTGAAGAGCTCAATAATATCCACAGTACTTTCCACGTTTCTAATCAAAAGAAATGCTTATCTGACGAATCTCTCATCATTCCAATGAAAGAGCTTCGACTCGATGACAAACTCAACTTTGTAGAAGAACCAGTGGAGATTATGGATCGAGAAGTCAAGTAAATAAAACAAAGTCGTATTCCTATAGTTAAAGTAAGATGGAACTCTAAAAGAGGACCAGAATTTACGTGGGAATGCGAAGATCAAATTCGTGCCAAGTATCCACATCTATTTTCAAACATCACTCTGGCATCCAACTAAATCTCAGGACGAGATTTCTTTTAAGAGAGTGAGACTATAACAACCCATAATTTTCATCAATGTAATTATCCATCAATTAAATTAGATGCACTGTAATTATCCATCAATTAAATTAGATGCACTGTAATATCCATCTATTATATATACCACCTTTTTATAAGGAAAATTTTCATTATGTAATATAGTTTACATAACTAAAGTAAACGAGCTCACGCAACCTCTACCAATGCCAATTATATCTATGTTTACATCATGTAAACATCCTAATATGTCAAGTCTATATCATAATATCCTTTTTACCAAGTACATTATCCATTTAACATACCATTTACAATGTTATTTCAAAACAAGCATTAAACGTTAACGTTTATATCAAAACCCTAATTATATGTAATGTATACATATAAATGAATGTGCAAGTATTCAAAGCATGTGTATAAGTGTACAATGCATAATATTTGAATTATATTTTCCCTCCAAGCCAATGTACAAGTTCTAAATACTCAATGTACAAATCAATAATGCATGAATTCAAATAAGCTCATTTTTTACCATTTTCGTTCTAGATTTCGTACCACCTCTTTAGTACAAGGTACAAACACTTAATGCATGACTCCTAAACCTTAAAACTAATCCCTAAATCCTTTCTAAACCCTAATCTAAAACCCTAAACAAAACCCTAAAACCCTAATTTTACTTTAAACCTAAAACTAAACCCTAAACCTTAAAACTAAACCCTAAACCTTAATCCTAAACCCTAAACCTTAATCTTAAATCCTAATCCTAACATTAAACTATCTTAAACCCTAACCTTAACTCGAATTCAACCCTAAAATTCCTAACCCGAAACCAAAAACCAACCCGACACCTTTAGATTCATTTTGACCCATTCTAAGCAACCAAACACCTCAAGCACCTCTATGAACTTACCACATATCATCTAGAAGCCACACAAGCATCTCCATTACCATCTTAGCAACCAAGTTTGGCCTTGTCACCTCCTTGTCACCCCATGTTAGCCGAACCCCTTCCACACCACCACACCTTTTCATAGCTAGTTTCTAGCTCTCAAGACTCACCATTTAGCCTTCACTAGTCACCTTAACTATCCTTGATACTAATCAAAACACCAAACTTGGGCACCAAGGCTTTTTAAGCCCTATATAAAGCCAAAACCCCCACCCCTTTCAAATCACACCTCAAATCTTTATCATAAATACAAATGGAGTTCTAGCTCAGCCAAGGAAGAAGTATAAGGTCCCTAAGATCAGAATAGAAGCCAAGAATCAAGAGAAGGAAGCCCTTGAAGTTGTTTCTAGGCGTACAAACCTGAAAATCCCATTTTAACCCATTTTAGCTCAAGTAAGTTCAAAATCTTGTTCAATAAGCTCATAATTTGTTCTAGAACTATAATAAGATCTATTAGATCCTATATGAACTCTTGTTTAAGCCTTGAATCCTCAAACCCATGCGTTTTTTATTAAAACCCTAAAAATGACCCATTTTGATTTTCTAGCTAACGAATCCTTTTTCTAAACTTTTGTTACATTAGAACATCTTATTTTAGCTTATTCTAATAATATATAACCTGTAAATATCATTTGGAATATTAAAAAAACCTTGCATGGCTTTCTGGACTTAATTTGTAAATGTTTTCATGCATAGGGGTATATATCATAACTTTTTGAAATTTATAACTAAAGGGGCATAAAATGTCATTATTTCAAAGTTATAACTATAAGGACCTATCTTGCCAACTTTCAAAGTTAAAGGTTTGAAATATATATACTTATTATATAAAGGACTAAACTTGTAAAAGTTTATAAACCAAGGGTATATATTGCCATTTTTTATTCTTAAAAATATAAAATATAATATTTTTATACAAATTATAAAAATATATATAAATATTATAAGACTCGATTTTGTTAAAACCCGACACATTTGTCGTTATTAATCAACGATCGACGCATTATAAATCAGTTACATTATATATTTAACGTAATTTATCATCGATTAACTTTTGAAGAAACTTGAAATCTTATCGTATCACGTTACTAGGGAATTTCATGTAAGGGGTTTCATTTGAGTATACGTTTTGACGAGTTTGCTGGGTTTACAATTTAAAGTGCCCTAGCACCTTAAACGTTTACTACATGACCTCTGAATTATGATAGCCCGAACAATGATACTATATTTCTATAAATTAATAAATCAAATATGTATGCTAAACTCCGTAAAGTTTTGAAATATAAACAATCACACTAAGACTTAACATATTACCCTAGGTTGTGTGACGAAGCCGTTACTTTTACTTGATATACTTTTGCCATCAATCAGATTTTCCCTGTTAAGGTGAGTTCATAGCCTCGCTTTTAAATCTTCTAATTTTTCATAAACCCGCGAGGGGGATACATGTTATAAACCATGAATACAAGTGTTTTTCCAACCGGTGTCATGAACTTAGAGCATAATATTGTTTCCTATAATAATTGTACTCGTTGCAATTATTACACTTATGGGTATATAACAACGTAACATACTGTTTATGATGACTTGTATTCAAACTGTTTACAATAAACCTGTAACACACCCAAAATGGGTCGCAGCGGAATAAGGATCCGGGGCGTGTTACTTCAAGATCAACAGCACAAGATATATATAAGAACGACACAAAAAGTCGTTTAAATTGATACATTGGATTTAATTCTAAGACATAATACAAAAGCATAA
>BQNB010014411.1:29827-70756 GCA_026074375.1 Tanacetum coccineum
AAGTTATAAGAAATGAGGGGCCAAAGCTGCCAACCTTCCCAAACTCCATCTTTCCCGCCCAACAAAACCCAGGTACAACTTAGGGATGTCTTCCTATACTTTTACCCTGCAAACCACTCAAACAACCTAGATAAATCATTTCAACCACTCCAATATTCCCCCCCCCATACTTATAATTGTGATGTTGGCAATCCCTCACCATTTCCAAGTAATTTCAATGGCTGTGATTGACTCAAAAGAAGCACAAAAGAAACTGAAGGCTGGGATTTGTTTTAGAATCACCTCACACAACAAGCACACTTGGTTTTTGTCTCTACAAAGAAACACAGAAGAAAGAAGAGGAGGAAGACGAAGAAACAAAGACCTTAATTCGTTTTAGTATAAATAGGGCCATTGTATCCCAAGAAATAGTTCATTTTTTGATATATAGCTCTTAGTTACATTTCAGCTTATTTTTATGCAATTTAATTTTCCAAAGTCTTGTAACTTTAATTTTTGTTTTAATGCAAATTTGAGGTTTTAAGTCAATTTACAATTCCAAGTGTTAAGTTTCTTAATTGTGTTGTTTTGTGTTCAAAAAGCTCTCATTTACTGTTGTTTACAAGCTGCTTATATGATAGTAAATTTAAAAAGTTAAGTGGTTAAGAGAAAATTACAAAAATCACTCTCAAATACACCACAGCTTATTTTATGGATGATAAGCCAGTTCTGGATGGGCTTATGGACACTACTAGCTTGTTTTATGCAAGCTAGAGCTTGTAGATTCATTGTTTGACCCTGTTTTGAGCAAGGGTGTTGTAAGTCTCTCTTTTTCTTGTTTTTCTTATTTACTGTAGAACTGCTCACTAGTGCTTATTTGTTACTTATGTTTACTTATTTGTGCTTTATCAGTATGTTTAGTGCTTATCTTGCTTAGTTGTTAGTTTAAAAATAGTTTGTATCACTTTCTTAGTTAGTACTGTTAGTTCATTTGATAAAACTGTTAGTTATGAGTTAATACTGTTAGACTAATTCAGCTTATTTAAGGGCTTATTTTTGATTGAAATCTGCTTAGAAGTGTCTTATGTTGTTATTTGATAATCTGTTTTTAATCAGGATGAAAAGAAAATTGATTTTTGAAAACTTTAAGGGGTGTTTAGAACAAGCAGTACTAACTCCAAGTTAGTACTGCTGGTTCATTTTCTTGGATTCCAAAGGTAGCAGTACTAACTCAAAGGTAGCAGTACTAACTCCAAGTTAGTACCGTTAGTTAAAACTGTTAGTACTGTTGGTTCATTCTTGCTGATTAGCTTATTATTTCTGCTTGTTTAAGATTTGCTTAGCTTTTTAGAGTAGATTAAGCCATTTTTGCCTGCTGTCTTTAGTAGAACTTACTTTAGCTTATCTGCCTTTTCATAGTAATTTTAAGAGATTATCAGTTTTTAGATTTTAGCTTATTCTCCATTCTAGTTTATTGTAGTTGCTTATTCTTATGCCTGAGTGCTTATTAGGGATAGTTAAATATCTGTTTTAGCTTATTTGCTTATTTCTTGTTTCATTGTGTTTTGTTAAAGCTAGCAGTACTAACCTTAAGCTAGCAGTACTAACTTAAAGCTAGCAGTACTAACTCCAGGTTAGTACTGATAGTTAATACTGTTAGTACTGTTGTTAGTACTGCTGAGTTTTTCTTGCTTAATTTAGCTTAATTGCTTTTTTGGGGGGGATAAAAAAATATTTGCTTATTTAGAGTTAGTTTAGCTTATTTGGTTTGTCTTAAGCTTATTTGAGCTTATTTGTGTCTTAGTATAAAAGTTTTAAGTGTTTTTACCGTTTCTAGCTTTTATGTTTGTTCTAGCTTATTTTCCTTGCTTATCTTTTTGTGCATTTGCTCATTAGGTTTAGTGCCCAATCTTATCCTTATCTTTGTCATTCAAAACATCAATCATCATCGTCAATTCAAATTTTCATTCATAGCTGTTAGGACATAACAAAACAGGAGATACCTATACTGCTTCCGGTTTAATTGGTCTCGCGGATTCTGATCCTTTTTGTGTATTTATATTTATTGGTATCATAAAAGGGGTGAGAAGAAGCGAGTCAAATTTTGGCGCCGCTGCCGGGGAGGCAGTGAAAAAGATTATCGCTACGTATTGACAATTTGTGTTTAAATCTGTGAATATTTTCTTTATAAAAACATAAAAAGTACAAAAATATTTTTCATTTTCTTTTATTAGTATAAAAAAAACAAAAACAAGATCATCTAATAAACAAGAAAACCACCCAATAAAATATAAATACATTTTCCATAAAAAAAAAGAAATAAATATTCACAAATTGTAAAAATACCAAAATTATAATATTCTCAATTGAGGTATTATTCATAATAACTTTGGTGAATTGCTGTTCCCAACTCGAAACAAAAGATTTAAAAAACTTGCCATTGTGTCTCTTTACGACAGACGGCTCACCTTGAAAAGTTAAACAAGCATAAAGTGGTATCAGGTGGGTTGTTCCTAGGAATTACGACCGAAAGGGAGATATAAGCTTCAGCTATTCCTACTCCTCCGCTCGCATGTGGTTTATCTTTTGAGAGCTACCGTGAGTAAGTAGATGATTTGGTTGAAGTTGCTTTTCTCATTGTCGTTAAAATCACTTTGATAAAATCATTGAAAAAACAAAAATACAAAGACCAAAAAAAAAAATTTTTTAGTGTAAATTTCCTTTTTTTCTATTTTGTGATGCGGGGGGCCCCCCCCCACTCGTTCTCAAGCCCGTAAACGTCGACAGCAACAAGTTCGGCAAAATTTTGTTGAAACACCCAATCTTGAGAAGCCAAATAACAACCAAGAACTTTTCAATCCTCCCACGGTTACGATGGCTGATAATCGTACTATGGCGCAATTACTCGAAGCACCCACCGAGGGTTACGAGGATGCGATCGTTGTTCCCGAAATTACCGCGAACAACTTTGAGATCAAGCATGGTCTACTTAATCTTGTTCAAAACAAGCATTTTTTGGACACGAAAAAAGAAGACCACATGTCACATCTGAAATTCAACAAGATCACTTCTACTATGAGTTTCGAACGTCCCGAGTACGTCGGTTAGTTATGCATTTCCCATTTTCCCGAGGAGCTACCCGGATTTGGCTTGAATGAGCCCCCTCAATCGATTCTTACATGGTGATGTTCTTGTTTCGAAAATTCATTAACAATTCTTCCTCCCTCTAAAACTAACAAATCTTCAAATGGATATCACAAGATTTCAACAAAAATTGATGAAACGTTTTACGAGGCATGGGGGGACGATTCAATGATCTTCTTAGGGAGATGCCCGATTCAGGGGTTTTTAGAATTGCATCAACTCGATTTCATTCTATAATTCCCTAATTCGAATGCTCAAGATTCATTAAATCGCTGCGGGTGGTAACTTTATGGATAAAATGCTATTGACTGCCTGAAATTCATCGAAGAAGCAAGTCAAAGATGTCAATCACAAAGCAAGGCCATGGTTTCCAAAGTGATACGAGCTCTTCCACCCCAGCAGTTTTCATCCGATATTGCCCTGAGCTGTGAAGGTATGGTTAGAGCATTGATTCTCGATAAGAAAAACCAAACTCCAGCTCCCGCTCCTGTAAAAGCAGTCGAGCAAAGTTGTGTAACTTGCGGGGGTGGTCATTCTTACCAAAATTGTCCAGCCACCGATGGCAACATCTATCGTGACAATATCCAGAATCGTGGTCACAAGCCGCGCATCAGCAACTACAACCAAGGGATGCCAGGTACCGCACTCAAGATGGTCTGCTAACCAAATTAGAACCTCCCGGTTTTCCTCCTATGCAAAACCATCAAAACAACCAAAATCGGGGGATCAATTTCAACCAAAATCGGGGGAACAATTTTAACCAAATCGGGGTAATATTTAATCAAGGACAAGTTTACAACCTATGATTAATCAACCCCGACTTTTCAAGCTCCAATTACCAAGCTCCTGTTCTCTACCACCAGGTGGGTCTAAGCCGATTTGATAAACTACGTCAAAGCTAATTGACGCACTCGGTTATGCAAATTATGCAAAATCAAATGGCAAATTTACAGACTTAATCACTAAATTCGTGAATAGTACATACCGCTTCTACTTCGGGTTTACGATTCTACTTCGGTTCGGGGTTCTCTTCCAAGCAACACCATTGCTAACCCGAAAGGTGATGTGAAAGCAATCACTACCCGAAGCGGTGTTTCCTATAATGGACCTCAAACTTCTTCTCCTTCCTAAAGAGAGGAAAATGAACCCGATGGTGATTAAAGGATAAGTGTAACAAGCACGAAAACATCATACCTCTTGTGGTCCAAACTAATGACGAATTGGTGAGCCCGTTGTTACTTCAACGCTTAAAACTCAACTTGCCTTATCCTTTAAGGGCCAACAAAGAAAAGCTCCGTGAAAAAGACAATCTTCTAGCTTCAAAATTTATGGAGATTTTTCGGAATCTCCATTTTGAGCTAAGTTTCGCTGACGCTCTCCTACATATGCCCAAATTTGCACCAATGTTTAGAAAGCTCCTCAATGACAAGGATAAAATGATTGAATTGACAAAGACACCGGTAAACGAGAATTGCTTGGCGGTTATCCTAAAAAAGTTTCCCGAGAAATTAGGAGACCCGGCAGATTTCTGATACCATGTGATTTCCCGGAGAGAATGAAATGCGTTAGCCTTGGCCGATCTCGGGTGCATGCATCAACCAATGCCTCTCTCCATTTGGATAAGAACTAAGTCTCCCAGCTTGGACCAAACCCGGAATGATTTTGAACTTGCCTGGACCGACAAATTTTCTACTCCAACCGGCATCGCCGAGGATGTTTTCGTAAAAGTTGGAACGTTCTTCTTTCCTGCCGATTTTATGGTCGTTGATTACGTTGCCGATCCTCGGGTTCCCCTAATCTTAGGAAGACCTTTCCTGAGGACGGCACATGCCTTAATAGATGTTCACGGTGAACAATGACCTTAGACATGATGACCAATCCTGTGACCTTCAAGGTTGGGATTGATAAGTGCTTAATTACACATATTTTTACTCTATCAACGAGCTTAAATGGACCAATTAACAGACGAAACTGCCAAAATATGTTTGTTTGGCATTTTGTATTGTGCAGGCAAGTGGAATATCTAACAAAAGCAGAAAACCAAGCCGAAATGACAAAACTGAGCATGGAATGGAAAGGGACTGATGCAAAATCAAGGCCAAAGTTTCAAAAATGCCAAAGTCAGAGTCAATACTGAAAATCAGCAGTCAATCGGAGCCGGAACTGAAGAATCCTATTGAATGCATTCTTTACCCATCTGATGGGCCGGCAAGCCCAATAGTATATCTATGAAGACTGTGAAGGACCATTTGGGCCCTCACTCAATTACAACAGCAATTGTGTGCAATTGAAAAGACTGTGAAGACTTTGTAAAGCCCGGCAATCTAGCCAGTTACAGGCAATCTCGCCATGGTACACACAAAACCCACTTCTAACTTATTGGGCTGAAAAAGCCCCCAATAACCAACCCTAAACCTTATTGGGCGCCCAAACCCAACCCAGTGGGCCCAATACAGCCCAAGCCCAAAAAAGAGCCCAAAAATCCTTTTGTATAAAATTTAGGGGCTTTAAATTGCCAATTTTGAATGTTATTTATAAAGAAAAATGGTTTAACTAAAAGAGGGACTGAAATTGCAATTTTCCAAACTTGTAATCCCTTTAAAGAATCCAGGGACTAAAACTGCCAAATGGCAGTTTTCCTTTTAGTTATAAAACGCAGGGACCATTTTTGCAATTTCCCAAATCCTCTCTTTTTCTTTTAGTTATAAAAAACGACAAGGGCTAGTTGTGTTATTTTAGAAACTTTGTTATAACTAGTTTTTGGGCTAAAAATAAAATGAAAAGAGGAAGAAACTTGGGGGACTATTGTTGCATCTTTTCCAACGTTTTCTTTTAAACCTGCAACCATACACAGTACCCTCCATGTACCCGCCAAAATCAAACCCACTCTTTCCCATGGTTTTTCTCCCAAAACCACCTCCCAAGTACATTACCAGTCACCCTCACCTTTCTCCCATCAAACCCCAACCCTATAACCCTCTACCCTGTCAAAACACACAACCCGAGCACCCCCATCAATGGCTAAGATCAATACAAGGCATATGGAGGGTTAGGATTGATTGGGAGGCATTACACTCTCACAACAAACACAGCCCAAGAGCTTTGAGCTGCTATAAAAGGAAGAGAAGCCCAAGCCGAACATATAACTTTTTTTTACTTTTTCTTAGTGTAAAATTTTACTTAAGTTTGCATTTAAAATTATTGTACGTGTTTTTTTTAAGTTTTTGTTGATCATTTTCAGTTTCAACTATAAGTTAAGAGTTTTTGTGATAATTACATTTGTCAAAATTTGAAGTCTATTTTAGTTGGTTTTTTATTATTTTTTTTTTTTTTTTTTTTTTTCTGGGTTTAACAAATCAACAAAATAAAACTTGTTATGGGGGGGGAAAAATAACAAAAAAATAAATTGTGTTAAATTGCTCTAAACAATACTTATAATCACTTTCTTAGCTTCCCTTAATAAAAATCAGTAAAAAAAAAGGGTTTTTATATATTTAAGGGGGTGTTTGGTTTAGACCCAAAATGGGTCATTTTGGGTTTTGCATGGGTCAAGCTCACTCAGCCAACTTTGGCTGAGTGTGCAAGCTTTATTAAGCCACTTAAATTACCAATTTTGGTTTGAAAATAAGTTTTTAGGTTTATTTTAGATTCTGTCAAATTTTCATTAAGCTAATTTGAGCTTAAGTGCTCAAGCTGCAATAAGCAGCTTAAGCAATTGTTTTTGTGCTCTATTGTGTTGTTTCTAGCCCTTTAAACCAACCCCTTGTTCTGACTTTGGTTTGGCAGCATAAGTCAAGAGTATGTGTGCATTTGTGTTTTTGAAAATAGCCATCTTTAAGCCCAATAATCAGCAGCTTTAAATAAGCCCTAACCCCTCAAATTTTGGAAATAAGCTCACTTACCACCTTTTGACATCTGTCTTTGTTTGGTTTTAACTAAAAAGCTAAAATGAGCTTATTTTTCATAAGCCCAAAAAGCCCCTAGCCACTGCCTTGCACCTCCCCTGGTGCTGAAACCAATTTTCAGCACTCTTTTCTAGCTTATTTAGATATTAAGCATTAGGATCTTATAGCTTTTACTTATAGCTTAATACTTGTTCTTTAAGTCCCCAAATTATTATAGCTTATCTCAGCCTTTAGCTTAGCTTAAATCTAGCTTAAAGTTCACTTTTTTCTGTTTTCCTTTTAAAACTGTTAGATTTAGCTTATTTTCTCCCCAGCTTATTTTAGGGCTTATTCTAGAAAACTAGCATATCATTAGGACTCCCTTAGCCTAGTATCTTATTCCCATAGTTTGTAGCTTATCTTGTGAGCTTAAGCCCCAAAAAGAAAGAAAAATAAGCTAAAAAGCTTATTTAGCTTTTGCAGCCCCAAAAGCTCACATTTTTAGCTTATTTAGTCCACTACAGCTTATACTCCTTTTATGAAAAATGTTCTCCTAAGTCCCCTTTACAACTTTGCTTCTTTAGCTTTTTGCTAATAAGCTTGTTGGACCCACTTTGCAAATCGGGGTCCAACTCAGGGACCATTTGTGTAATTTTCAATTTTCTAGTTAACTTTGTTAGTCCTTAGGTTAGTCACCCTGTTACCCCGTTTGTCCTTGTTGCTTTACTCTGTTAGTCCTTTAGTTTAACAGCCATTAGACTTTTAGTTAATTAAATAATTAATTTAGGTTTAAATCTAATTAGTTTAATTACTTTTATTTAAATCAGTAAAATTTGGGCATTTTTATATTTTTAGAATTGTTAACTTTTTCTTTATTTAATTTTATTTTTTCAGAATTTTTATAACTTTTATTTTTTGTCTTTTTCTATTTTCTTAGTTTTAACTAGTTTTTAATCTTTAAAAATTCATAAAAAATCCAAAAAAGAAAAAAAAAATATTTTTCTTTTTTATAAAATTTTCTTTTGTCATTTAGTGTCTAGGAAAAATATAAAATTTAGTGTAGGCTTAATTTGTCTTAAATTTCAGTTTTAGACCCGTTTTTACCGGGTGCGTTTTACCGTTTCTTTTCGTTTAGCATTCAAACGACCTCCGTTTTAGTTCTAGTTTTCTTTATTTTTCAAGTTAAGTTAATTAGAATTTAATTTTGATTTTTAATTTAATTTAGCATTTATTTTTCTTAATTTTTAATATTTAGGTTTCCCGATACCTTATTCTGTTCCCCGTATTTAATTTAGATTTAATTTTAGGATTTCCTTATAACTAATTTTGTTTCCCGTAGTTTTTAAGATCCCTATTTCCTATATTTGTTTCCCGTAGAATAAATTAGATTTTATTTAATTAATTTTAGTTGTAATTATATCAGTGTTCATATCATATATTCTCCATCAGTCAATTTCTCATCAAACCAGGATAACTTTCAATTGCAGCCTCGTTGGGGGACTATACGACCGGAATTTATTCTTCCGGAATCTTTTTATCATTGATTCTAATATATTTTATTTCTAAGTAGGTCTTGACTTTTCTTTGTCAAGGGTAAAGAGTTTGGATTTGCCAGTATTTTATATATATACTATCCCCACGAATCAGGATACTAAGACTTTTTCCTACTAATATCATTGAATCGGTTAAACCGAGTCGATGTTATGACATTGCTTGTAAAGAATATGTTCAAGAAGTACTTGAAATTTCTGAAAGTGGCAATCCCACTTCTTACGTCGACCTTATGATCGATTCTTCGCTCTCCATCTTTCACCTTTCGGAGAAAGTGATTTTCTAATGAGAGATCAGATGCATTTCCTTGACTGATGATTCAATACCACGGTGTTGACGGCATTATGATTCTGAGGGAGATACTGTTTTACCTTGAGGAATTGTGTAAGTGTGATCAATAGTGACCATTCTCCTCCGTCACAGGTTTGTGGAAATTATATACCTGAAAGAGATTTAAAATCTCATGTGAAGATCCTCCCGACCTTGAACTCAAAGACTTACCATCCCATCTTGAGTATGCGTTTTTGGAGGGTAATGACAAATTACCCGTCATAATCGCTAAAAACTTAAAAGATGAGGATAAAACCGCCCTAATCAAGGTTCTTAAGTCACACAAACATGCCATAGCTTGGAAGATAGCTGATATTAAGGGGATAGATCCACAATTTTGCACCCATAAGATTCTGATGGAGGAAAATGCCAAACCCGTAGTTCAACATCAGAGAAGGGTTAACCCCAAAATCCATGAGGTTATTAAGCAAGAAGTTATCAAACTTCTTGATGCAGGGTTAATTTACCCTATCTCTGACAGTCCCTGGGTAAGCCCGGTTCATTGTGTCCCTAAGAAGGGAGGCATAACCGTGGTGAAAAATGAAGAAAATGAATTAATACCCACTAGGTTGGTTACGGGATGGCGAGTTTGCATCGATTACCGAAAACTCAATGATGCAACTCGTAAAGACCATTTCCCTTTACCATTCATGGATCAGATGCTTGAAAGATTAGCGAAAATGAGTACTATTCTTTTTGGACGGTTTCTCCGGCTACTATCCAGATCCCCTTAACCCACTTGATCAAGAGAAGACTACCTTCACCTGCCCTTACGGGACATTTGCCTATCGTCGCATGCCTTTTGGGTTATGCAATGCACCGGGCACATTCCAAAGGTGTATGGTTGCAATCTTTCACGATATGATTGAGAAAACCATGGAAGTCTTCATGGATGATTTCTCGGTTTTCGGTGATTCTTTCTCCTCTTGCCTTTCCCATTTAGACAAAATGCTCCAAAGGTGTGAAGACACCAATCTTGTGCTAAATTGGGAAAAAATAAAAAAAAAAAAAAAATGCCACTTTATGGTCAAGAAAGGAATAGTCCTTGGCCATAAGATTTCTAAATCCGGGATCGAGGTTGATAAATCAAAAGTTGATGTCATTGCAAAATTGCCTCATCCCACTACCGTGAAGGGTATTCGCAGTTTTCTCGGGCACGCCGGATTCTACCGACGATTTATTCAGGATTTTTCCAAAATCGCCCGGCCTATGACCCACCCTGAAAAAGAAAACTCCGTGTATTCTTCTCGAAGAAATGCCATTGAAGCATTTGAAACCCTTAAGATGAAGTTAACACATGCTCCAATTCTAGTTGCTCCCGATTGGGACTTGCCCTTTGAAATCATGTGTGATGCAAGTGATTTTGCTGTTGGGGCAAGTCCAGGGCAACGTAAAAACTCCTGAGCACTTCCAGCCGTACATTATGCAAGCAAAAACCATGACGAGGCTCAAGCACATGGACATACACGGAAAAAGAATTACTTGCGTAGTGTATGCTTTCGAGAAATTCCGGCCATATCTTGTCTTGTCCAAAAGCATAGTGTATACGGACCATTCGGGCTCTCAAGTACCTGGCGTTGCTAAGCAAGATGCTAATGCCAAGATTGCTTGGGGGATTTTGCTGCTTCAAGAATTTGATGTCGTTATCCTGATAAAAAAGGAGAGAAAAATCTCGCCGCAGACCACCTTTCTACTTGAAGATCCCATCAAGTGAACTCGAGTAAAGGAAAGTATGGAAACATTTCCTCTCAAGACACATGGTATGGTTACCTTTCGTGGTGATGATAGTACCCCATGGTTTGCCGATTTTGCAAACTATACAATGCGGGAAGTTCGGATTAAAGGGATGTCGTTCAGCAGATAAGAAAGTTTTTAAAGACGTCAAACACTACTTTTTGGGAAGACCCCTTTCTATTCAAGATCTGTGATGGACCAATTAATTAGGCGTGGTGTTTCAGGGCAAGAGCTTTTGACCATTCTCAATGCTTGCCACAGATGTGACCAGCTGGGCGGACCACTCACGGTGCCAATTTAACACCGCTAAAAAGATCTTCTGATTAGGTTTCTATGTCCCACGATCTACTAAGGATGTCCACGAACTTTGTCACCCGTTGTGACATTTGGCAACGTTCATGCCTAATTTCGCAACGTGATGAGATGCCTCAAAACTCTATCCAAGTTTGCGAAATCTTTGACATGTGGGGCATTGATTTTATGGGGCCGTTCCCGTCTTCAAAGAGGAACAATATATACTCGTGGCCGTTGATTATTTATCAAAATGGGTTGAAGCAAAAGCGCTCCCCACCAATGACGCCCGAGTTGTTTGCAAATTTCTTAAATCTCTCTTCGCCAGATTCGGTGCCCCTCGTGCAATCATAAGTGATCGCGGAACCCATTTTTGCAATGACCAATTTGCAAAGGTCATGCTTAAATACGGAGTCACTCATCGTCTCTCCACCGCGTATCATCCACAAACAAGTGGACAAGTTGAGGTATCCAATCGTGGTTTGAAACGAATTCTTGAAAGGACCGTGGGCGAAAATCGTGCTCTCTTTTTCTTAGTCGGATTAATTAGACGAGCACTTTGGGCTTTCCGCACGGCTTACAAAACACCCATCGGGTGTACTCCATACAAGTTAGTGTACGGGAAGGCATGTCATCTTCCGATTGAGCTCGAGCACAAAGCTTACTGGGCCCTTAAGCATACAAACTTTGATATCAGAACCGCGGGTGATCACAGGAAAGTTCAGCTCAACGAACTTAATGAACTTCGTGATCATGCCTACGAGAATTCTTTAATTTACAAGGAGAAAACAAAGAGAATCCATGACTCCAAGATCAAAACCGCGTTTTCAACGTCGGTGATCGAGTCCTCCTCTTTAACGCTAGATTGATGATTTTCTCAGGGCAAGCTTAAGACCCGTTTAGAGTGGACCATTCACTGTAACCCAAGTTTTTCCATATGGCACTGTCAAGTTATCCCAAAACGCCAAGCCAATTTCAAAGTGAAGGGTCATCGTTTAAAGCACTTACTTTGTAGGGGGGTACCAAATTGGTAGTCCCGGATTCAGGACATTCTCCAATGTCAATAGTTCAGGTGACGGGTCAAGCATAGCGACCTTAAACAAGCGCTTCGTGGGAGGCACCCCATGCTTATCGTAGTATTGTGTAAAAATGAATAAGTGTTTTCTTGTTGTGTGGAGGCTCGCCTCTTCCATTACCCGTGTTTCGTGTTTGTGTTGTTAATTGTCCAGGATTGCCCGGATTGTGAAGACTCTCGTGCTTGCAGTTTTGCCTTCAGAGTTTCACATCCTCAGCTTCATTTTGGGAATCCAGTATCCAAATCTAATCGACTAACGTTTTATCTTTTGGCACACTTAATAAACGGCCTTAGATTTACGTAGGTGCCCCTTTCAAAACATCAAGGACGATGTTTAGTTCTAGTATGGGGGGGGGGGGGATCTTCGATTTGATTTTGCCTGCAGCCGTTGTTTTCATGTAATCCCGTTTTTACCACCAAATTTTTGCAAAAATACCAAAAAAATGAAAAAATTTAAAAATTTTCAAAAATAAAATAAGTGTTTTGTCACAGTTTCGACTTTCCTAATGGGTAGAATGAGAATAATTTTTGACTCGATCGGGCGTGTTGAGCCCTAGCTAGTTTTCCCTAGATTGTCTAAGGCTAAGTCTTTCAATCGCATTTATATTGTGCGAATGTGTTTAATAAGGTGACAGAACAGAAGGAAGTGATAGAGTATAAGATAGTATGAGATGAGTATGTAGACTGAGAGCTAAGATTTCTTCTAAGAAAGCTTTGTGATGGAAGTGAGAATCTTGTGGTTTTTAAGACTCCCATTAGTCTTGTAGAGTAAGAGTCTCACCATAGAATCATATGTGCTTATAGAGTCTCAATGCAGACTAAGTTCTCAATCGATGATTTTAGAAAAAAAGCTTATCTCAATATTTGGTGAGACTCTAGTGATTCTTTAAAGCGAGGTTTTGGTCTGTTACTTAGTAAGATTAGAAAAGTTAAAATGCCAAAGAAGCATGAATGAAAATATGAATGCAAAATGCATGAATATTGAAATTACGCCAATGGAAGCATGCATTTGATTATTGGAACAAGTAAATGATGTGTCATGTTATCCCTATCCGCTAACCCACGAGGTGGGGTTCAAACTAAGGACATCTTTACTTCGTTTATTTTATAGGGATTTGGTGTGTTGTGATATCTCACCAGAGAAGCGAGGTCTAGCGTGAGGTTCAACCTAAGGACACCTATCCTTAGCCATATTAGGAGAAAGGTGTTGATGTGAGTTCCCACTACGCTAGCACTGGGTCGGTTTTCAAAACTAAGAACACCGGTGTTGGTGTGTGATATCCTACTAGGGAGCGAGGCCTAGGTAGGTGTTCAAACTAAGCAACGCATTCCTAGCTTTAAGAACTTATGATTATGATAATGAAGATGTTGCAAAAAGTTCTACAGTTAAAATTTCGTTCTTTAAAATCAAGTTACATTTAGAAATCAAGTCACAAGGACCTAATAAGTTGTTGCTTTGAGTCATGATTCATCTTGAATTACGACTATGAAAATAAGTTGATCTATGGTTGAGTTGAAATGAGTACACACATTTAAATCATATATCCATGTTGGGAGTTAAAAGTTTCCACAAAAGTTCACCCACAAAAAAGGTTATGAGTGCTTAACATTTAGACTTATATTGACAAATGATCTTGTTTAATTGCTTGGTTTGGAACTAGTGAAAAATCGGGGACGATGAATTTATCCGTCAGGACATCCGTAGATTATTCTATGGGCGCTTCTCATTCTATGATCCCAATGTTGATATAATAAAGGAAGTCAAACAGGTAGTTAAGAAAAGAAAAAGAAAAATCCAAAAATATTAGGGATAGTTAGTGTACATATAAAAATGGTGAAAACGGGACTTATCGAAGCTATTGATTCTTTAGTTCCCCTTGACGAACACTTAGCTACTTTTCGAGGTAATTAGTCGAGGGGGTTAGAGATTCTTAGTTTTCTTGAGTGTTTACTTCATAACATTGCGTGAGGACACGGCAATACCTTAGTATGGGGGATTTTGGTATGTGCTTAATTACACATACCATTTTCCATTAAAAACGGACTTAAATGACTAAAAACGTACCAAAAATACATTGTATTTGTTGTTTGCATTGTAATGGTGCCAGGAAACGGATATTAAAAAAGGAAAGCCAAAGCGGGCCAAACCGAAGTCAACGGGATGGAGAAGATCCAAAGTCAGAGTCTCAAGTCAATAAGTAGCCACTCATGAAAGAAATTACAAATCTTGAGGAGCTAAACTTGCTCACTCAAGATCTCAAAGTTATGTATTACAAGAGAAGATAAAAGAAAAGAGGTTCGGAAATTGCTCAAACATCGCGGGACGATGATTGTGACAACTTAGAGAGTATAAGAAGTGAGGGGACAAAGTCTGTCAGAATCTTACTCATTAGATAAACTACATTTTCACGACCAACAGAAAACTATCAGGTACAGTAGGAGGGATAGTCGTCCAGAATACTAGTCTACCTACTCTGCAGAACCACATTGAACACCAGATAGATATCATTTCAAGAACCTATCTCTCTATATTCTCCCACCCACCACCCCGGCATGTAGTAAAGTGTGCCATGAGAGAGTCAGAGATCCTGTCACTACAACTGTTCCAGCTTTTCGATGGCTAGTGAGATTGACTCAAAGAGAAGTAACAGAGGTAGAGAAATAGAAATGAGTGAAGGGGAGATATTGTTATAGAGAATCACCATACAGAACAACAAGATCACAGCTTGGTTTTAGATCTCTAGAGATCAAGAAACAGATGAAGAAAAAGAAGAGAGGAAAAGAAGTCCAAGAAGAAGAGAAAGAAAATTCTCGGCTTAAAATAAAGCCTTTTGATAAGCTTGAGCTAGACTAGTTAATCTTAGTTTTGAGTTAGTTTTTAATTTTTAATATAACTTAGCTTATTTTCAGTTCTTTTTAAAGTCATTTACAGCTTTTACTTTCAGCTTTGTAACACTTTCAAGTTTTAATGCAAATTTGAGGTTTTAAGTCAATTTACAATTCCAAGTGTTAAGTTTCTTAATTGTGTTGTTTTGTGTTCAAAAAGCTCTCAATACAGCTTGTTTACAAGCTGCTTTAATTAAGTAAATTTAAAAAGTTAAGTAGTTAAGAGAAAATCACTCTCAAATACACCACAGCTTATTTTATGGATGATAAGCCAGTTCTGGATGGGCTTATGGACACTACTAGCTTGTTTTATGCAAGCGGGGATAGAGTTGTAGAGTATTGATTTGACCCTGTTTTGAGCAAGGGTGTTGTAAGTCTCTCTTTTTCTTGTTTTTCTTATTTACTGTAGAACTGCTCACTAGTGCTTATTTGTTACTTATGTTTACTTATTTGTGCTTTATCAGTATGTTTAGTGCTTATCTTGCTTAGTTGTTAGTTTAAAAATAGTTTGTATCACTTTCTTAGTTAGTACTGTTAGTTCATTTGATAAAACTGTTAGTTATGAGTTAATACTGTTAGACTAATTCAGCTTATTTAAGGGCTTATTTTTGATTGAAATCTGCTTAGAAGTGTCTTATGTTGTTATTTGATAATCTGTTTTTAATCAGGATGAAAAGAAAATTGATTTTTGAAAACTTAAGGGTGTTTTAGAAACAAGCAGTTACTAACTCCAAGTTGTTCCTGTCTGGTTCTTTTCATTAGATTCCAAAGGTAGCAGTACTAACTCAAAGGTAGCAGTACTAACTCCAAGTTAGTACCGTTAGTTAAAACTGTTAGTACTGTTGGTTCATTCTTGCTGCTTCGCTTATTAGTCTGCTTGTTTAAGATTTTTCTTAGCTTTTTAGAGTAGATTAAGCCATTTTCTCCTGCTGTCTTTAGTCGAACTCACTTTAGCTTATCTGCCTTTTCATAGTAATTTTAAGAGATTATCAGTTTTTAGATTTTAGCTTATTCTCCATTCTAGTTTATTGTAGTTGCTTATTCTTATGCCTGAGTGCTTATTAGGGTTAGTTAAATATCTGTTTTAGCTTATTTGCTTATTTTGTTTCATTGTGTTTTGTTAGTAGCTTAGTACTACCTTAAGCTAGCAGGTACTACTTTAAAGCTAGGCATTATAACTCCAGGTTAGTACTGATAGTTAATACTGTTTAGTACTGTTGTTAGTACTGCTGAGTTTATTTTGCTTCAATAAGCATATATCTTTTTGAATTTGCTTATTTAGAGTTAGCTTAGCTTATAAGATTTGTCTTAAGTTTATTTGAGCTTATTTGTGTCTTAGTATAAACGTTTTAAGTGTTTTTACCATTTCTAGCTTTTATGATTGTTCTAGCTTATTTTCCTTGCTTATCTTTGTGTGCATCTGCTTATTAGGTTTAGTGCCCAATCTTATCCAAATCTTTGTCATTCAAACTCATCATCAATCCGTCATGATGAGAAGAGTGTGCAGTCAAGCCTCGTTGGGAGAAATAGACGAGTCCGGAGATACACAGATATACAGTGTTACTCTGTCCGTTTAATTGGTCTCGCGGATTTTCGATCCTTTTTGGTGATTGATCTTTTTTTGGTTTAAAAACAAAACAAATACCCATTTTGTGTATCCTAAAAGGGTGGAAGAAGCGCGTCAATAATTCAAGCGAGTGTGATAGAAAGATGGATCTCTAAGAGAAAATATCACAAGCCGTTTATCCAAGTATGCTAAAGATAAATGTTAGTCCGATAATAATCTTAGGATATCAGATTTCCCAAACTAATGGCAAGCCAAAGGCTAGGAAGCTCGAGTGGACCGGGACAAAAACCCCAACACGAGAGTCTTTGAAAATTTTGGTCAATCTTTCAAAATCAAAGCACAAAAACCAAGAATCGGAAGAGTACATGCATCCTCACATCACAATAGAAATAAAAAAGAAGAGAAATAAAATGATAAGCATGGGGTGCCTCCTACGAAGCACTTTGTTTTTGGTAACCGAGTCACATAGCTTGACTCGATCCCCGAATTCATTCATCCTTGGAGAAAGTGTGGAGATCCTGGACTACCTTGGGTGGTAAGTCCCCTCCGAAGTAATGCTTCACACGATGACCATTCACCTTAAAGTTTGGACCATTGGGTTGAGATAACTCCGATGGTTCTGTATGAAAAACATTTGGTGATGGTGAAAGGTCCTGGCCCAACGGAGTTTTTGAGCTTTCCCGAGAATATCTTTAGACGACAGTGAAAGAGTAATAACTCAATCACCACATTGATTTGCTGGTTTTTCTGATCTTAGAGTCGTGAAGCTTCTTCGTCCTTTCTTTATATATCAAATAATTCTCAGAAGCTTGAACACGAAGCTCATTGGCTTCATTAAGTTGAAGCTTCTGGTGATCACCCGCGGTTTTAAGATCAAAATTAGCATGTTTCAAAGCCCAATATGCTTTATGCTCTAACTCGATAGGTAAATGGCAAGACTTTCCGTACACTAATTTGTAAGGCGTACAACCAATCGGTGTCTTAAAAGCGGTACGAAATGCCCATAAAGCGTCATCTAGTTTGTCTGACCATGAGGCACGGTTTTCTCCAACTGTCCTTTCAAGAATACGTTTCAAACCGCGATTGGACACCTCCACTTGACCACTCATTTGAGGGTAATAAGCGGTAGCAAGACGATGAGTGACCCCATACTTAGACATTACTTTAACAAATTAATCATTACAAAATAGGTCCCACGATCGCTTATAATAGCTCTAGGTGTTCCGAATCGGGCGAAAACAGATTTCAAAAACTTAACTACAACTCGAGCATCATTTGTGGGGAGCGCCTTTGCTTCTACTACTTTAAAGAAAATCACGGCTACGAGGATGTATTTATTTTCACGTAGAAGACAGAAATGGTCCCATAAAATCGATACCCCATACATCAAAGATTTTACAAACTTGAATAACGTTTTGAGGCATCTCATCCCGTTGTGAAATTTTGCCTTGTCTTTGACACGTATCATAAGTTTTGATCATAGTATGGGCATCTCGATATAGGCCAAAAGAAACCGGCATCAAATACTTTCTTAGCGGTGAGATTGGCACCATGATGGCCCCCGGTGGGTCCTTCATGACAAGCTTTGAGGATATCAAAAGCTTCTTGGCCATGCACACACCGTCGAATGATTTGATCCGCACAAATCCGAAAAAGGTAGGGATCGTCCCAAAAGTAATGTTTAACGTCCTTAAAGAATTTCTTCTTTTGTTGGGACGACATCCCTTTGACGATAAAATTCCCCGCATGGAAATTTGCATAATCGGCAAACCATGGGGTACTTCCACTAGATATAACTCCAAGAGTTTCTAAAGGAAAATTTTCATTTATGTCTTTATTTTCTAACACATCCTTATGAGGATTCTCAAGTCTAGATAAATGATCGGCCGCGAGATTCTCCGTTCCTTTTTTATCACGGATGATGATATCAAATTCTTGTAGGAGGAGAACCCACCGGAGCAATCTCGGCTTAGCATCTTGTTTACTAAGAAGGTATTTAAGAGCCGAGTGATCCGTATACACTATGCTTTTAGATAAGACAAGATATGGCCGAAACTTTTCAAAAGCATAAACTACGGCAAGCATTTCTTTTTCCGTCGTAGTGTAATGAATTTGAGCTTCGGTCATTGTCTTACTAGCATAATGTATAGGTTGAAAATGCTTTGTCTTTCGTTGTCCCAAAACCGCACCAATCGCAAAATCGCTAGCATCACACATGAGTTTGAAAGGTAGGTTCCAATCGGGGACAACTAAGATCGGAGCTTCGGTAAGCTTCTTTTTAAGAGTCTCAAAAGAATCAATACAATCCTTAGAAAACACAAACGGTGTTTCCTTCTCAAGAAGGTGAGTCATAGGTCTAGCAATTTTGGAAAAGTCTTGGATAAATCGTCGGTAAAAACCGGCATGACCTAAGAAACTCCTAACACCTTTTACAGTAGTCGGATGAGGGAGCTTAGCGATAACATCGACTTTTGCTCGATCGACCTCAATTCCGGACTTTGAAATTTTATGCCCTAACACAATTCCTTCTCTACACATAAAATGACATTTCTCCCAATTTAGAACTAAATTCGTGTCTTCACACCTTTTTAGCATTTTTTCTAAATTGGAGAGGCACGAATCAAAACTATCCTCAAAAACCGAGAAATCATCCATAAATACTTCCATAGTCTTTTCGATCATATCATGGAATATGGCCATCATACACCTTTGGAACGTACCGGGAGCATTACACAAGCCAAAGGGCATGAGACGGTAAGCGAAAGTTCTATAAGGGCATGTAAAAGTAGTTTTTTCTTGGTCTTGGGGATCTATTGGGATTTGAAAATACCCCAAAAATCCATCTAGAAAACAATAGAACTCATTTTCGGCTAATCTTTCTAACATTTGGTTCATAAATGATAATGGAAAATGATCTTTTTCGAGTAGCTTCATTTAATTTCCTATAATCAATACAAACTCTCCACCCGGTAACTAATCGTGTTGGAATCAATTCATTTTCTGTTATTCCTCCTATCTTGGGAACATATAATGCATGGACTAACCAAATGGGTGTCGAAGATCGGGTAAATCGTGCCGACATCAAGAAGTTTTAGGACCTCCTTTTTGATTACCTCGTGAATTTTTGGGTTAACCCGTCTTTGACTTTGCACTGTGGGTTTGTAATCATCCTCCATCAAGATTTTGTGTGTATAAAAACAAGGGTCGATTACCCTGTGATGCCGGTGATATTTTCCTAGCAAATGCCCGCTTATGAGATTTGAGCATTGTAATGAGAGATCTTTTTCATCATCTTTTAACCTTTTGCAATAATCAGCGGCAACTGTCATTTTCTTTCCATGTAAGCATATTCCAGTGGACGGTGAAATCTTTTTAATTTTAAATCGGAGGCTCTTCAATTGAAGATTTCGCCTTGGTCACTTCACTTTGTTTAAGGTCCATCGAAGGAAGTTGAAACGGGTCATTATTTAACAATTTATCGATCAAATAAAAAAAAAAAAAATATCTTCCTCTCGGATTGCAATCTGCGTAATCAATTTTCCGGTGATATCAAATCCGTCCTTTAAGATAAGCTTTCGATTTCTTCAAAATGAAATCGGAAGTAGTAAACAGCCTCAAGACGTCGAGGTGGATTGCACCCGAAGATTAGAAAATCCTAGCAATTCCAGAGCATACTCCTACAAACTGCATCAATGATGTCAATTCGTTTACAGACTTATATTTGTAGAGGAAGTATTCATTGGTTTGTTCTAGAGTTTAAAGTGGACGGCTTTGTTACAACCCCGAGGGTTATTTTGTTCCTTCATAAACATCAATTAAAGCACGACCGGTCCTCAAAAAGGATCTCCCAAGTATGAGAGGAACTCGAGGATCGGCTTTGAAATCAACAACAACAAAGTCGGTAGGAAAATGAAATTTCCCAACATTGACAAAAACGTCTTCTGCGAGTCCTTTAGGATAAGTAATCGATCGGTCCGCTAACTCTAAAGTCATCTGAGTTGGTGTAAGTTCAGGTAAAGAAAGCGTTTTCCAAATAGAAAGGGGCATAAGATTTATGCTTGCGCCAAGATTGGCCAAGGCGTAACATACATCCATTCCTGGGAAATTGCATAGAATAAGAAACTTGCCGGGGGGTGGGGGGATCTCTTAAGTCTTTTCGGGAAGCTTTTTGAGATAGCATCCCCCCCCCCCCGAGGCAATTCTCGTTCAATGGTATCTTAGCTAACTCAAGCAACTTTTCCTTATTCATGAGCAAACTCTTAATGGTAGGAGTAAATCTTGGCATCAAAAGTAAAGCATCCACAAAACTTATCTCAAAACATAAATCTTGAAACATTTGAAAAATATTCTCTTTTTTATTCGAAGCTTTGTCATGAGACTTTTCTTGATTAAGTCGAGGAAGGATTAAGTGAATATTGGATTAGTAAAGTCTTTCGGAATCAATCGGGTTCCCAAATAGAAATGGGGATAACCGGAGGTGGGATTTAAGCGATACTTCCTTGGAAATTAGATTGCTCCTTATCCGTTGTCTCCTCGGTTTCTCGTTCCACTACCTTTTTAGGAGAAGGATTAGTAGGAATCGAGGGTCCCTTGTAAGCAACACCACTTCGAGTAGTGATTGCTTTCATCTCACCCTTCGGGTTTGGAATAGTATTACTCGGAAGAGTACCCGAAGTTGAGGCTTGGTTTTGAAACAATCCACATATCATGTTTTGCAAATTATTTTAAAAGGTAGTTTGTTGTTTCATCATGACGGCTTTTTGAGATTTTATCGTGTTTTGAATTTCAATCTTAAGGTCTCCTTTCAACGAGTTGTTTGCATGTTTCTCATCATTTGATCGTTATTCCTCTTGTAACTCGAAAAATCATTTGAAATCTCTTGTTGAACTTGATTATTAGGGACTTGAAAATGTTGGTTTTGAAATCCTTGGTTTTGAAAATTCAGAGCATGATTATTTTGAGCTTGAAAACCTTGATTACCATGAAAATTATTTCCCCGATTAAAATTATTCCCTTGACCTTGATTTTGATTAAACCTATTTTGACCATTGTTTTGCACCGGAGCAAAACCTGGTGGTTTCCATTTTGGTTCACTAAACACGGTTAGAGGGTTAAACTTGATTGTAAGTACCGTAGTCGCACAAGCAACTAGCTTGATTGTTTCGGTATTTAGGTCGGACAATGATACAAAGAATGGGCACACCACACAGATAAGTATATTTTCCTCAACCGCTTTAACCGGAGCGGGAGTGACAACTTTCTTAGAAACAATCTCGACTAAGGTCGAAAGTTGATCCGCAAGCTTATCAATTCTCTCATCCGTCTTACTAACACTTTCCCTAGAAGTCGTATTCATCCTAGAAGCATTTGGTTTGTTTCGTGAATAACGCACTTTTGATTTGTTCTCAATTATATTCAAAGCTTCTCTAGTCGTCTTACTCAAAAGATTGGCATTTAAGGACGTCTTGATCTTGTCGTTTTTAACATATATAGAAAGTATCTATCTTGGTTACTCCGTAAATCCATGGTGTGGATAAGCTCTAAGCATTTCCTTAAATCGTTCCCATGCCTCACTAAAAGACTCATCGAATTTTTGGGTAAATCGAGAGATTTTATTCTTTAAGTGAGTCGTTTTCGAGGGAGGGAAAAATTGATTCACGAATTTGGTAACGAGATCCTCCCAAGTCAGATTTGAATTAGGAGGTTCTTTTCGTACAAGTTTTAGGCAAGCCCCTCGGAGTGAATATGGAAACATCCATTAGCTTAATCACAAGTTGTGGCTTTATTTCCTAAATCATAGAGTCGAGGTAATCCTTTTGAAAGTATTAATATGAGCATGAGGATTTTCGTTCTCTAAACCGTGAAACGGGTTCGCTTGAACTAATTGTAACAAATTCGTCTTAATTTTAAAATGATCCACATTAATTTCCGGTAAAACGATAGATTCTCCATACCCTTCCGTGGGTGCACGGAGTAGCTCTTCCATTGTACGTTCCGCCATTGATGCAATGATAGTACGAAGCTCGGGTTCGACTATGTTTGGAGCACGTCCTTTATTTTGACGTCTCGGAATGGTTACGTTTGATTTATTTGGAAAATTGGAATTTCTAGTGCGCATGCACTAATCAAACAAATGAAATGAGAAAATAAATGAGAAAAGTAAATATTTTTTTTGTTTACCGAATAATCAACAAACTTAGGATAACTCTCTTAAGTAAAATAAATTTTACAAAAGAGGTGCGCCTTTTTCGTATGTGACACAAACGGTAAATTTTGTATTCTTTATTTTTTATTTTAATCTTTGGTTCGGGAACTTATTGCCTGATTATAAGGGTTCATATACTAAAAAAGAAGAAACAACAGGACAATGGCATACTGAGATAAGGTTAACTGATCCGTATGGAAACATTTATTTGCAAGGGTTTACAACAAAGAAAACAGAAAGGAAGTTGTCAAAGTATCAAAAGTTGAGTGACATCATGTCACCCAATTGGTTTGTGGAGTAAAGAGTCAGACCAAGTTGGAATAAAGGAGGGAACCTATGTACTCCTATAACTATTTTTACATTTCTGTTGAGTCTTAAATAAAATCAATTGTATAAATCCATAAGGGATTACATTTGATGTACGGACATTAGTCCTGTAACATTTCTCAATTTCAGGTCATTTTACGACTCCTATTATTCGTCACTATTTATTTTGGTTTGATACGTGTTTACTTTTAAATTAACTTTTAAGCCAAATCGCGTAGACTAGAAATAATCATTTAATGTAAACGGCCGTCAAATAAATTAAGGTTTACATCAACCAAGTAATATATAATTATTAAAAAGATAATTATTAACTTTGTGTATTTTATTTTTATTGGTCACGTAAAAGGTTTACGTTTCGCAATAAAATACATTTGGACACACCCCAGAAATACCTAGACTTACCTAGGCTCAAACTGATACCCACTTACAAACCTTAATATAAAAATTAAATCAAAACTTGTGTTACTAAGCCACTATGGTCGGACATGGGTATATAAAACCCATTAACCATTTAAACCATGTGCTAAATCAACTAGAAAAGATCCTAATACCTTCCTAAGTACATGTACAATCCATGGTTAATTAAAGAATGTACTAAATGTCTCCACATAGCCTAAATACACAATGGTTAATAACCATTTGAGCCCTTTTCTTCTCTTGATGACCGCGACAACCACAACAACATATACACATCATGAGATCTTCAAAATCCTAGTAAATCTTGTACTTATATCATGTAATTAAGACGTGTACTAAGTAGATTAGCAAAACTATGTCCAAGGAACTAGAAAACATAAAACTACTAGGGCTTGGATCGGTTTTAGTTTGGTTTGTGTGACTAGAAGAGCTAACTAAGGACTTGCCTATAAATACTTGAGCACGTACACTATTTTACACTCTTACAAAACTCAAACACTTAAACTTTTCCTCTCTTCTTGCGTCGGACCTTAAACCGCAAACATACCCACCCATTTGCCACATTCAAACCCACAACACGAGCTAAGGGTTTATACAAGGAGTGTACAAGGGAGTTACGAGCTAAGGGTTAGCTTACTAGATGTCTATCTCTTAAACAAAGAGCTATAGGACCCTTATAAGTCCCTTACGACACTATACCGTCCGTAGTTTAATTCCATTTTAATTTCTAGTCTTACGTCATGATACATATATGGTATACGTGCCTATTTATGCGCGTGTTACATTTGTGTGGTGCAAGAACCTAATAAAACGCATGTACAAAATGATTAACGACAAACTAGGGTATCAATGTTTTGTTTATATGAAAACTTTGACACTAACGCGAACAAAACCCTTATACACGAGTTTGAACGAAAACCATACGTAAACTTTTAAGGTAAATGCGACATGATGGGTAAGGAATGTGTATGCGACCTTATCTGACATGTGCATGTGGCGAACACGACCCCTACGCATGCTAAATAAGCTCACATTGGTTTACAAGCTTGCTAACGAGTCCTAAGAAACACTAGAAAGCTAAATGGGCCACTTGTAGTCTCGTTAGAATCAAACAAACCACATTCGGGCCCAACAAGCCCAACAGTGGAGACCGTAGCTTATAAATAAGCTCATTCGAGCTTATTATGGATTAAGGACTCATTAAATTCGCAAGTAGCAAACGAAATACAAGAGAAACCTTAACGGGCCATGAATGGGCCCTTAATACCAAAACAGGCCCAATAAGTCTACCTAGTGGACCCACGGCTTATTTATAAGCTCTACGAGCTTATTAGGAGTCCTACGAGCTTATAGAAACCAACATAGACCCTTGGTACCTTTTAAAAACCAAACGGATTCTTATCGGGCTCGTTAGCCTATTTTCGTGACTAGCAAAAGCCTATAAGCCACCAATAAGCTTTGGCAGCTTATTTGTGAGCTTAAACAGCTTATAATTTCTATAATAAGCATAGGAAAGCTAACAGACCTTAAGACATCAAGCCCAAACCTTTAAAACTCTTATCGGGCTCATATCGGGTCCAATAAGCCCATTTACGAGCTTAATTGCTAAATGAATAAGCCCCACATATAAAACAGCTTGATCAGACCCTAATAAGCCTTATTAAGCTAAGAAAACAAGTTGGAATCAATAAGGAAACCTTAATGGGTCTTGTTATTTACTTTCGGTTAAGTTTAATGGGCCAACGAGCCCCATAAGCTCAAAATAAGCTCATCTAAGCAAATTAATAAGCCCAAACTGATAGTTATAACTTAAATAAGCTTAACAAGTGCTTTTGTATCTTTGGAAACTAGATTGGACCATTAAAAAGCTTAATGGACCTTAATGGGCCCAATAAGCTCAATAAGCCAAAATAAGCTCGTCCGAGCTTATTTATAAGCTGGCACAGCTTATGTGGCTTATTGGAGTCAAATGAAACATATTGTCCCTTATTAGAACTTATTTGGACTAAAAATGTGATTTTTACAAGTTCAGGGACTAAATGTGTCAATTTTGAAACTTAAAGGTTTAAAACTGTTAACTCACTGTTTTGATAACTTAAGGGACTGTTTTTGGTCATTCTAAAACTTTAGGGACTATTAGAAACATATAAGGACCTAAAGTGTAACTTTGTAAAGTTGAAGGACTAAATATGTACAAGTGAAAACTTAAGGGGTCTAAAGTGTAAATACTCTATTTTCATAAACTAGAGGGACTGTTTGGTAATTATAGAAAACCTAAGGGTATTTTATAAAAGTGATTTCATAAACACTTTAGAAACTTGAGAGCACTGTTGGATCGAAGGTGAATTTTATAACCTTAACGAAATCAGGCGAATTATAATAATATTAGGGGATCAAGTTCGGTTTTTAAACACTCGACTCTTAATAAATATAAGTATTTATTACAATACCTATAGTTTTCCAAGGGCCATCGTAAATTCAAATACTCAATTATCATGTGCACCACCACACACAGTGATAACAATATATATAAACTTTTGTTTTCTATGATTATGATTGTTGTATCCATGAAGTAATACCCCAGATTAGCTTCCGCTGCTATATTGTAAAAATGGGGGTGTTACACGGTGTGATTCATACTTGGATATATATTATCATTCACAGAGGACTACTTACTAAGGTGAGTTCATAGCCCCATGTTTTACAGTTATTTAAATGATTTACATCTTTGGGGTGAGAACATGCTTTGTCTTTTTTACAAATTGGACGCAAGTGTACATTTTATACTATGATTTCGTGTTTGCCTAAGTAGCGATAACCCACTGAGCCCTTTATCATGAACTGTCAATTACTGGATTGTAAGCGCGAATGTTATGAGTAGATCTATTTGGGATTGACATCCCCGTTCGGGTGACTAGCTATCACCGGGAACGAACGTTATAACATGTCGGATTTGGGATGTTTCGGGTTAGAACATCATTCATGGGCATTATTGGCAATTTATTGCATTCATACATGTCGAGCTTCAGTGTCATGAGCTTAGGAAAACGTAATTACTTTTATGATGTTTGCATTTGTTGCTTAATCATACACTTGGAAATCTTGCGGTCCTATTATTGATTTACATAAACCTATGAATTCACCAACTTTATGTTGATATTTTAAGCATGTTTTCTCAGGTCAATAAGGCACGGGGTGCTCAGATACATTGGGGGTCACTCTTTGGAAAGAGTCAGTACTAAAGATTTGGGCGTATTACATTTTGGGAACATTTGTTATAAACCGAAATCTTTACTTATATTGTCGAACAAATTTGAAGCCATGAGCTTATGTAATGAACAAGTATTTTGTTAATCCAATGTATCTTTTTAAAACGACACGTTAGTGGTCGTTCTCATATCTTGTGCTATTGATCTATGAAGTAACGCCCTCGGATATTCAACATTCCGCTGCTACCCAGATTTGGGGGTGTTACAATTTAATTGCAGTTCTAAAAAATATTTATTAGCTGTTATAGTCAGTTACAACAATCACCACAAAAACGCAGCACTCCCCCCACCCAGCCCACACCAAAACTAAAGAAAAAGACCCCAAAAATAAGCCTCCACAAACTACCCCCCCCCCAAATAAACAAACACACCCACCCAAGCAGTACATGCCCCCCGCCACGAAAAGACCATCCAACGGTCCCCCAAACCCCCCCCGCAAACCAGTCTCAAAAACGATCCACCTCCCCACACAAAAACAAACACAGCACTACAATAAATCAACAACCGCACATAAATAACCATATCCCACCATTACACACTCCCACACGCCCTACACCCCACTCTTCACAACTAACCCGCCTAACCACCACCAATCACCCAACCAAGTACCCTCCACGTTCAGCCCTACCCCTCCCAGACCCCCAAAGACCCCACCAATCATACTCTTACTCGACATCTACAACTACAACCATAAACTCACCCAACAACAACCACATCCCCAAGACCACACCTAACCAATAAAGATCACAGCGACATCCCACACCAACCAAAAAACAAGCCTACACTAAGGCTAACCCCATACACCCCAAAAGCCAGCCAAGTACAACCCCACCCCATCCTATACACAGCAATATACATACCTCTACACCACACCACTACACGCCAAAACTCAACCACTAAACGTACACTCTTCATGCCGAAGCCCAGCACCACAACCCCCTTACCCATCCACACAAAAACCAACATCCACACACCTACCCTCAAACACAACAAACACCACACACCAACCAAAAACCAAAATCACCAATCCCCCCCCCAAACCACAACCATTAGACCCACAATCCACACTACAACCCACTACACCCCCACACCACTCCACGTCCCAGCACACTCACCAGAAAAAACAAGCCCCAACCCCCAAAGTCCACCCACCGTCCAAAACAACCCCATACAACATCATACCACAAGAAAAACGCAAACCTCACCCAACCCTGCCACATAAACTCAAAAAACCACAACACACCCCCACCACAAAACCAAACACTCCCCCAGATCCCTACCACACAATACACAACCAACAGCCACCCCTTACCCAACCCGACTTCTCACACAACCAACAATATCCCACAAACAAACCAATCAACCCCCAAATATCAACTCCGACCCCACACCCCCACCCCCTACACAAACCAACCCCAAAAAATCCACCACCAACACAAACAGCCACCACCCCCCCAATATCAAACACCAATTCGAGAACAACCGCAAACTGTACAACCCCCAAAACACATCCTAACAAAACAACACTAGAGAGCAACAAACACACACCAACATCGACAAGCAGCCAAACACCAAACCCCAACAAAACTCCCACCACGCACCCCCCTCACACCAGCCCATCACAACAAAAAACACGCCCCACACACACACAAACCTCTCCAACACACCCCATCACTTCCTCCAAACCAAAACCCCAAACTCCACACCACAACACCCCCCAAACCACAACCACACAATATAACCACAACAAAACACTCAAAACCAAACCACAACCCCCAAAAAAACCCCACGCTAACACACGTGGCACACACACAAACACTACCACCCTAGACCCATCCCTCAAATAATAAACGACCCAACGACCCACTCAACACAACGCCACACCACCGCCAAACCCCTTCCCCCAGACTCCGCAAAACCAAACTAACAACATACCCCTTAGACCAACCCACCAACCACCACACAAACACAACTGCACCCTATCCCGCCCCCCACTATCCGCAACCATTCACCCACACCCTCAACTCCCCCCCCACCCCACCCCAAAAACACCAACCCTACTACTATAACTTCCCCAACCCTACAAACCTCACGCAACCCCCAAACACCAACAACACATGAACCAACACATAAAAATCCACTAAACCACCAACCCAAACCAACAAAACGAACGACCCAAAATACTCCGCAGTCCAATCTCAGCCTTCAACACCTCCACACAGCACCACACGACCTCAACCAAGAAAAAACAACAACACCCCCACCCACGACTTGACCCCACTGTAACAACCCCATACTATCCAATACCAACCCACCTACAACAAAAAAAACACGAATACCTAGAACAAAACAACTCCAACACCACCCCCAAACACTGATCAACCACACTCCACCTACGCCCAGTTAACACCAGCAACTCCAACCACTACAAAACCGTACCTCTACACCACACCACACCCTAATGAACCCACACCACACCACCAACATCCATGCCCCCCCAATCCCCAGAGAACAAACTCTTAAAACCCACCTCCGCGCCAAAACCTTATACAACCCAACGGCAACCACTTACTAATCACTAATCCAGAAAACCATACCCTTTTTCAACCACTAAACCCCACAACCATGACGTACCAAAAACGCCAGTTCCACAAAATCATATAAAAAAACAACCACCTTCAACACACACCACCAAAAGCATAGAAACTCCCAAACAAACCTAAACTATCAAACCTCACACCAAAACCACAACATAACCAAAAAATACATACCAACACCCACGTAACACCACTCCAACACAACAATACCAACGACTAATCCAAAAGCCCAACAGACAACAACACAACAAACATGAAAACCAAATCGCGAAACGTACCCTACAAAACACACCACAACCAACGCACCAGCTCAACACACTAAAAACCAACAAACATCCAATTCCATTCAAAACAATACACCAGCATATAATAACACCACCTACTTGCATCAGTCCACGCACCTAAGCAGAACAAACACACATTATCACAATGCACCCGTACACCAAATAAAGATTAAGCCATACCTCAACTGAACAAACCAATCCCCTCTAAGAATCCCCCATTCTAAGAATTTTAAACACAGAACGATCACAGATCGACCCCCACAACCAAAACCCCCCAAATACAAGACCTACCAACACTTGTCCACCACACACACCAAAAACACAACCCGTACCACAGCCCATCCAACAAAAAAATATCAACATCCAAACCTCACAAACCAAATACACCTAACAACACCAAGCCATTATCGACAAACACCTCACACAAAAACCCCACTCCCACGAAAAAGACAGCCAACCCACATAAACCCGCAACTCACGACAACGATTACACCAATCACAAACTATACACACTCCAAACCACAACCCCCATTGCACCATTAGAGACCAAAAAAAACAAACCAAGCACAATACGCACTTCCACAACCACACTGAAAAAACTCGACATATACCAAAACCCTCAGAACCCACTCACTCAACCTAACCAACTCACACAACCACCAAACCACCCACTTGTCTAAAACTAAAGCAACACTAGCCAACGAACCCCACCAGAAACGAAACTCCAGGCACGTAACACACCCACCAACACCAAACCCCAGCCAAATTAACAACCACGACAAACCCACCAGCCTCTCAACACCACACACCACAACCACACAACATACGCAAAACCCACCCCCTAAATCCGACAGCTAAAACCACCAACCCAAACCACTCCCATTTCACATCCAATCCATTCCACTAGTACCCGCCCACAAGCCACGTTACCACACCAAAAAAACAACCACCCGACAGAAACACAAAAACACCCAAACAACTTCCCCCAATCCCCTCCACCACAACCCAACCAACACCACCAAACCCACTCACAACACAAAAACTATACACCCCACAGCCCTCAACAAAAAAATCACCTACGCGTACAACCTACCAAGCAACACATAATAGCATATCAAGACCCAACCACAAACCCCGACGAACCCAAACGCCAGAAAAAAACCAACTTAAAAAATCAAAACAAAAACCCACACTCACACAAAAAACCACCCACCCTTCGCACCCCTCCAAAATACATCAAAACCAAACTTCCCACCTACCCCAAACCATACCCTAACTGTAACCCAACCTCCACAAAATAAAACCCCACCTCCAACTGGTTGTTTACCACCGCCGAAATAACTCAAATCCAAATCAACCCGAACAACCTAACCATGCCCCCACCCCACTCACCCCACCCTAATTCCCCCCAACCCAAACCCCCAAAACACCGGTTACACACGACACGCCCCCTGATACCCCCAACACCTCCCCAAACCCCACCTAAATAACAAAAACCCACTTCCACCCAACTACACCCACCCAAACCAAAGCTACGACAATTATCACATACACCCAACACACTACACCCAAAAAGCACACCCAACCACGAAATCCCCCCCCAAAAACAACCCAAGTCCACCACAAACACACCAAACCACCACACTGACACCAGACGATCAAACACCTCATTCCCAAAATGTATATAAAACCAGCACCACTTACCCAACCCACACCACCCCACTATCACAATGACGTGAGACTAAACACCCCAAAAACAAACCCTACTCTCAGACACCGAAACAAGACCCAACCCCCAAACCAACCTACATAAAACTACGTACACACTACTACCGACACTCACCCATACCCACTCGGTAACTCGCCTCACCACCGCCCCACCCCCCTGACACCACCGCAAATAACCCCCATCCAGCTCCAACAACTAACACAGCGATTGATAAGAACAATAGACTCCCCCGTTGTCAACAATGCACACACACCCCCAACACAACAAATCACCAGAAATGCGCGGCCACTGACCCACCTCCAACACAACCCCCCACAAACTTATCCTACTCACCCACCCACAAATCAATACCAACACAAACCCCCCACACACACTAACAAATCCAAAAGCTCCACCAACAAAACAACCACAAACAACACCCATAACGAACCCAATCAACCCACAACTACAAACCGAATAACACAAATCCAAATACCAACGCCGCCACTAACACCCACGCATAAATTCCAACATCAATCACCACAACTACACAGAAACCACCCCACAACACACACCAACACCACCAATCAACAAACGCAAACACCTACTAAAAATACACAAAAAACCAATAAACCCACACCCCTACCCCCCAAAAAAAATCGCCATCCCTCATCACACCCAACCAAAAATAACCGCAGCCACACAAAGCCCCACGAACGAAAGCATTCCAAAGCAAACGAAAAAAAACCCAAACGAACCTTAAAACACACACTTCCATCTCTCTCCACCGCCAAAATCCGAAAATCAAAACACCCCATACAACAATACCCGATAAAACAATATAAAAGACAACCCAACCATCACAAAATTATAAACAAGACCAACCCACCTACACTACAAACCATAAAACCACTGTAACCACACCACCAAGACACCTACACCCGAACACAACAATCACAACACAACTCAACCCACTAAAGAACCCCCTCCGAAACCCAAACACCCCCCCACACACACACAAAAAACAGCCGCCAACCCCTAACCACCGAACCCCAAACCAAACCCCCCCCCCACCACAGACACCAACACAACAAGCAAAACCCCGCAATAACCACAATACCCTATAACCATTTACCCCACACGCACTCACGCACCTGCCAAATCACCACCACACAACCCCCACCTATATAAACCGACGAAACCCAAAAATAGAACTTACAACAGAACACCACCCAAACTACGCCTACTACCCTAAAGACCCCCCGACTAGACCACGCATAACCCCACAACAACAACAAACACAACAAGACGCCTACGAAAACTTCCACAACAAACATCAAGCCAGCCCGCCACTACAACAAAAACTTTGGCACAAAACCATCCAACCCCCCCCTCCCCCAGCCCGCGCCATCCTACCCAAACCCAGAAACCACCCCACAATAAAAAACACCAACCACACATGAATCAACCACAACCACAAAGTTCTATAATCGACTTCAACCACATCAAAATCACATACCAACTCAACACCGAAACGCAACCACAGCCTACCCAATTACAATACCCACCCAACGAATACACCCCCTCATCAAGAAAAAAAATAATGTGCCTCATCTCCCAACCAACGTAGAAACTACACAACATCACCCCAGCAACCACACGAATCCAGGCTCTTACCCAGACCAAACCAAACGAACCAACCATCCCCACCCAACAGACGTTACCCTACTCACAACCCCAACCACTACTACCAATCCTCAACTACATAAAAACCAAACACAAGACGACAGCCGCACGAGATCCACTGCCAACAAATCCTCACCGTAAAACCAACACCCCACACCAAAACTAATCACCCCTCCAAGGGAACGTTTAACAGGACCCAATCACCCCAACTAAACCTTCCCTACACAACACAAAAACGGTGTTCCACCAATATCTTCCCGACCAAACACCCCTTCCAAGACACCCAACACTCATCAAATCTATTACAACAAAACATCCAAAAACAACCAAAACCGCAACACCCAACCACACCCAAGCCGTTAAAAAGAGAACCTACGACAAAATCACCATCATCACTTTTTCGCCACCCAGAATACAAACCCATCACTCGACTACGACTCCTAACCAAACAAACAACCCGCCATACCACAAAAACACGCCCATCCCCACACCAACACATAACCGCCAACTCACTAAACACACATTACAACAGCCAAAATACACTACACCCCTCATAAAGCTGCATCCCACCACATCTAACAACATGCAATACAACGAACTAAATCACAAAAACCCCCCACTTCTCCAGCCCAACACAAAAACCAAAACAAACTTAAAAGTAACACCACCACGAAAACCAAGCAACACAAACCACATAACCAAACCCCCAACACAGAGGCAAGCAAACCTCCAACCGCAAACCCACCCAACAAACGCACACTGCAACACTTCAAACCCAACGCCACACACACATCTACAACTCCCACCACACGACCTTATGAAAAACCACACACCTATCCGCACCCATACAATCTTACCACCCCACCCTTGTAAACCCACACGGCACGAGAAGCCCACACCTCTCGCCAACCCCCCCTACCATAATGCAACAGATCAACTTCTCCAAACAACTTAACCTACACAGACAACTACACCCGGAATAAAAGACTCCCCAAACCCCAATCACTCCAAAACGTGTTAAAACAAATAAAAATAACCACAACAATAAACACGCCCCAACAACCACAACAACCAAATGACCGTTAATCGACAACAACTCAAGAAACGCAAAAACCCGCCAATAATCCACTCACAACATCACCCCCAAACACTCAGTTAGCAAAAATCATAAAGACAAGTCTACCCCCAATCACCCAAAACACTCCATATACAACCACCACTCCCACCGGGAACCTAAACCAGAGACACAAGATCCCTACGCCAAACCACCTCACAAACCAAACAACCAAAACCCCAGCACCACCCACGACAACCCAAACGAGCCCACAGACAGACTAACCCTCTCCTACGACCAATACCCTACCACACCCAAACCCCACAAACTAACACACGTCCAAACAAATAACAACCACAATCGCACAACCATATCCAAAAAAAACAAATAACATCCCCCCCCTACAAACATCAACAGCACCCAATCAACGTATTCAAAAACTAACATAATCCCCACCCCCTACCCCACCACCCACCCCACCAAAACACCACACCTAACAATGAGCTAACAAACCCCACACCACACCCCAACGACACAACCAATCCCCCCAAACCACTACTGACTAACAAACCACAAATACCCCACCACAATATAAGCCCCCACAAACACATAACACATAACCAAAACACCTCCAGACCAACTACTATAGCCAACCACACTCACCAAACCCCACACACATAAAACAAACAGCATAAAAATCCAACAAAATCATCAAACCACTAAACAGCCATACCACCACACCAGCACCCACCAAACCTTCTCAATCAACAAAACAGCAACCATCCAAACACCAAAACAAACCAAACAACAACTACATCAACAATCAACCCCACTCACAAAGGACATACCGCCGAAACACACCACAACAAACACAACCATCACCCCTGCACTACAACCTAAAACCGACTCACAAAACGCCCGATACCAACAAGATACCAAACACTATCGTTCCAGAAACTTGCCACCCTGAGCACACTCGCAACGCACCCCACCTCCCATGCAAACAGCTCCATCCACACCGACAAAACCATACACAAACCTACAAACAAACCACCACCAATACAAATAAGCCACCACACCACTCCGGCACACCATTTGCGCGTAACACAAAAGCATATCGCGACACGCCACTCCACTCACTCATGTACAACTAAAGAGTCCCCGCACCCCAGATCCAATTCACGAGAAAGAAAGCAAAACCAAACAAAACAAAAAACCATCCAACACCACAGCATACCCTACAACACCACACCACTTGCAGACAAAACACTGCCAACTCACTCCAACTCCCAAAAGCCACTGACTTCCAACCCCCACCTCCGTACACGACCACCACAATGATCCCACTTACGTGTACCAAATTACTCCACCACACAACAGAACACCATAGCACACACCCAAAACAAACACTACACTACGACCCCCAGGCAAAAACCCTACACAAAAAAACCAATCACAACACCACCAAAAGGTCCCAAAATCCCAAAATAGGGCAGCAAAGAAAAAGCCAAACCCCTTACCCCCCAGAACCCTTCCAGACACAAATACAAAAACACACAACCCCTACAACATAAGTACCTCCCCCTCCAATCGAAACACGACCTCAACAAAAGCCCCAAAAACAATCACCATAGCCATCCCCCCCACCCAAATCAGTGCCCCCAAAGTAATCCTTCCAAAAAACCAACACCGACATACAGCCAAAACCCCAAAAAAACCCCTTGAAAATCCCCTCTAAGAGCAACACAGCACATACCACTAGACACCAACCCAAACCCAACAAAACTGTAACCACACAAGACGCCCTAATCAACCATAACCAGCCTACAACACACAACCAAGGAACACCAAACACAAACACTTCAAACACCGCCCACCCCCACACCCATATTACTGAACACCACAATTCCACACACAAAACCCACTCCTCTTACCAACCCAGGCAAAAAAACCCTCAACCAAAGTGCCAACAACCAAGCCTTCCACGTACACACAAAAGAACCAACAGCTAACCACAATAACACCACAACACACGACTCACGTCCCCCAGACCAACGTAACAACGAACAACCCACCGGACCCCAACCGAATAATACACAAATACCATAAGAATAACTGTAAACCCAAACAACAACAAAAACACACACTACAACAACATCACCCCCCACAAACCCCAAACGGATCAACAAAAAAATGCCAAACAACAACCACAACTACCATCCCCAGAAACACACAAATAAACCATATCTCCGCATCTATCACTTAGAATCACCAACTAGCACCATGCCACTAAACCCCACCGACCCACAGACAAACCCTACAACACCGCACCAACCCAAAAACACAAACACACCCTCAACAACACACAAAAACGACCACCTAAGCACAAGACGACAAAACGAGATCCACCTCCAACACAACCTACCCGACACAATCCCCACCCCATCAAACAACCTCACACCAAACCAACACTCAGAACCCAACCACTCACAACTATAAACATCCTGCTACCACACCCCAACCAAACCTCACTACCTAAAAAACTCGCCACAAATAACAAACCCACACCAATCCACCACAAAACAACCACCCACAATACCAAAACGACGCACAAAAAAACTTAACCAACAGCGCCGCACACTACCAAAAGACAAAGCCCAACCCGAAATACAAATAAACACTACACCCCACAGACCAAACAAAAACAACGTTCATAAGCTCCAACCGCACTTTAAATACAAACTACGCACCCCAATGCACAACCCAATCCAACCAAACCACCACACGTTTTGCACGCCAAAGCTATTCAACAAAAATAATCAACACAACAGAAACGCCATCCTACCAGACCTACTATTACCAGTAACGCTCAACGCCAAAATCAATAAAGATTCACACCCGAGACTACCACGACCCACCTCTACCCAATTCAAACTACGAACAACTCAAGCCACCACCCAACACATCCCCCTCCCCAACCCAGAAACCCATCACTCAGAACACAACCACAAAAATTTCAACCCCAAAACGTCCACCCAACACCCCCACACCCACTGTTCACCCTCCCACCATGCTCCAAAAACCACTCCCAAACGACAAAACAACCAACAACAAATAAACCCAACCACCATCACAACCCACACCATCCATAACAACAATACTCCAAAACCACCCCTAACAATCCACAACATTAGACCAATCCCCAACATAAAAAACGTAGCAAAACAACTTGGTAGCACTAAACACATAATAAGAATAAACCCACCCACGACTATGCCAGTCTCAAACACTAACGTGCCAGACACCTGGGCACCCAAACCCCCACCAACCCACAACTACACAGCCCCACAAAATGTCAACCCATAACCAACCAAACAAAACCTGAACAAATCCAAAGACCACACAGCACCCACCCACCTCCCCTCCGAAACATTCCCAAATAACCACCACGGTCAACAACCAAACAACCAGAGCACCACAAACTTCCCCATCACACCCATCACGGGCCAATCACAATCCTCCCAAACCGACGCCCCACCACCCCACCACCCCCATCCCTCCACACCCCGACACCCCTACGGCCCCAGAAAATATTGACCAACTCACCACCACGACCCCCCATCGTACGCCCATCTCCCTCTCCCACAAATTACTTTGCTTTATTTCCCCACAAGCCCCACCCACCACTCCCATGCTTCCCCCCAACAACGAAACACCTAGGAATCCAGGTCCCAGCCACGCGGCCCAAACACCCTTACTCACCACTGCAGTATGGGAAACTAGTCCCCGACACTCCGCCAGTCACTGACCCATTAACGTAACAAACTTGAAAAATCTCACATACAAACCTCGTTAGCAACGGGTAAGTAACACGACACACCCAGGCTAGGTTGGTCGCCCAAGTAAAATCAACACCGAAGTAATTGATTACTGTGAAGACAACATATGCACCCGTAAGCAAGACAAGCGACCTAAGAATACATTTAGCTTATGCATGTGCCACTAGCTTTTAATATATACCACATGATGTGAAGAGGTGCATTCCTATACCGGTGGTTAACAATAAGGAGAAACCGTGGCAAAACTACCGGAAACATGACTTCGCAAAACCTAATTATGTCTATAAACAAAGACAATCTCTTCTAGTCTAAAACAAGCTCCAAAAGCTTGGTACGATCGACTAAAAGCCTTCTTATAAACATAATTATTCTATGGGAATGGAAAGATAACACTCTCTATCAACAACAAGAAAGACCCAACATCATTAACTTCCAAATATATTTTTGATGAACATTGATATTCTGATCAACTTTCAAGAAATGGTGATGCCTTTGCCAAGATCACGCATGATGAGTTTGAAATTAGTATGGAAAGGTGAACGAAACCTTTTCTTAGGATACAAATAAAACAATTAAATGATGGAATATTTTTCAAATCAATCAAAATATATTAGGAAATGCTTAAGAAATTGGAACTAGAAACTCAAGGCCAATGAAAACCCCCCATTCATACGGAAACGCAACTCACGAAGGGACGAAAGAAGGTGAGTCCGTTAGAAAAATACCAAAAATAGAGGCATGATAGTTAGTATTATTATACTTAAAGGCTAATAGACCCATATAATGTTTAGTGATTGCCTTTTGTTGCACAAGCATCCAAGAAGGAACCCAAAACCTCTCACCTAGAAGAGTTAAGTGTACTTTACCGATGCCATTCAAGGCACTAAGCATTTGGGATTATGGTTATCTCAAGGATGCCGGCATAGAAACAATAGTTATTGCGATTCGGATCATGCGGGAGATAACGCTGATCGAAGAGCACTATTGGTGTTTGCACATTCATGGGATTGTTGTTTAACATCTTGTTCCGAAATTTTTAACAATTAATGAGTTTAAGTTTTGTAATCATCAAAAAGGGGGAGATTGTTGATAGAAATAATGCATAAAAACATTATTAATATTTTTCACATCCTTACATTTTGATAATCACAAAATATAAAAACATTCAATGAAAAATTAAAACATAAACAAGTAATTAGTGGTTAATATTCATTTCAAACTTATATCACTCTAAGGTATGAATAAACAAATGCTTGATGCATTTTATGATCAAATGAAACTTTTATAAAATGTTGTAAACTTTTTATAAACATCACCAGACAAAACATTTTTACATTTAAAGATAACGTTTAGTCAAATAAACATTTTGAATTTCAAATTTTCGGACCTAAAATGGCTAGAAATGGTCCAGTAAACACCTCCCCTCAATAGGATAAAAAAGGAGCGTCTGAATAAGGGGCAGCCCCCTTAATTACATGGGTGGTCCCCCTTAATTTTAAAGGGGCCGGTACCCTATTTAAGGTGGCCGGCCATAGACCTCGCTCCTCCAGTCTGTCCTATAAATACTGGACTATTCTCCAACATTTTTCTCACCTTTTGCACTCATTCTTTCTGCTTAAAACAACCCACATATCCTATCTAAAATCCTTTGATCATTTAATCATTTAGCTTTGTTTCCAAGTGATCCAAGCTCAATTCCTCATGTGCAAGAGAAGAATACTTCCATCATCTAGTGAAGAAGTATTACACCCCAAAATCCATATTGCAATCTTGTGGCATCCATATCATACCTTGTAAATCTTTTGTAAATCTTGTAAAGTTGTGTAGTTGTTAGAATTTGGTGACTGTTGTAAGTATAGTTGGATCTTGGTGATCCTTTTTAGTAGTGTTAGATAGTTGTGATATAAGTAGTTGTTGTGATTTTAGATCTATTAACAATTAAATATCACGAGTACGCAGCGGAATAAATAGATTACATGTAGAATACAATACTTAACAAGAGATTGAAGATATGTACCTTTTAGCTCGAATCGATAGACCGTTAAGAGGTAACCGACAACTACGTCTTCAATATACGTGTGTGTATAATAACAACGTGTGAAACCCCAAGATCTAAAAGAAGATCCCTCCAAGCTTCCACACACAATACGTTCGTAGCAAACAATGAAGTATGTTAGTACTAATAGTGTAAGCAAACAATAATCGCAAGTCTTGGATCTAATCAATACTTGAGAAAAGAGAAACACAAAACCCCAAGGGTGTTTGTTTTAGCCGAATACAAGGAGGGGAGAGGGAGAGATTTAGGGATATTACCACATAAAACACATATCTCTAATGCACCCCAAGGCCTCCTTATATAGTGCTAGAAATCTTGGAGGAAAAGAAATCAAGCCCAAACCCACCAAGGGGTGTGTGTATGGCCGGTTACAAAGGGAGAAGGGGGAGATCTCACTTTCCTTTTTCTTGATTTGCATATTAGTCCCTTATGTCTAACATTTAAACTTATAACTAATATATTAATTATTGTTTACTTAAAACACTATTTAAACATTGTTTACGTATTAACGTGTGCGTCCCCTTAGGCTCGAATAAATAATTCGGACATATATTTATTTACGATGGACATATTCCAACAGCTAACACAAACACACATTTCCGAAGCATATTCATATTATAGGGCTCGATTAACCAAAGACGCTGCCTTATTTTGTCACACGGGGTGTCATGATGATAATGACCACAAGCATGTGTGTACATTTTACATATCAGGATATATATATAGTTGTAACGATAAACTATTGATGGATGGTGTACACTGCAACATCTGCATAGGATGGGAATACCTTTTCTACTTCTATAGCATCTCCAATGTTAATAACTTTATTCGAACCGTTACCAGCATCTGCCAAAGGTAAACCTACAATATTCATTCAATGAATAAACGGTTAGTCACGGGTTAGCTTGATGTCAAACCCATTGATCCCACATAGCCAACATGCAAGTCAAACATTTGTATGTCCGTGTTTCAAGATATTCTTAAGCTAGAATGATAGCATTTCCGATTTTGGGCACTCACCCGTCCCTTATATCGCGTAGTTGAGG
>BQNB010014412.1:3486-48703 GCA_026074375.1 Tanacetum coccineum
AAGGGTAGTTTTGGAATTTTCTATACTTTGGATATTATTACGTATATATACTTGAGACGTATCAAGTTTTTGGCGCCGTTTGTAACACCCCCAAATTGGGTCGTAGCGGAATAAGGGTCCGGGGCGTGTTACTTCAAGATCAATAGCACAAGATATATAAGAACGACACAAAAAGTCATTTAAAATGATACATTGGATTTAATTGAAAGACTTAATACAAAAGCATATAGCTTTACTTGTTCATTGTTGAATATTACAAAAGTTGACAATACATTCCCCAAAATATGATGCACCTAAATCTTTAAGTGTGCAATCCAAAATGTAACCCAATGCATCCCTGGCATCCCATGCCTATTGATCTCCTGAAAACATTGCTTAAAACGTCAACAAAAATGTTGGTGAATTCATAGGTTTGATAAATCATAATATGTAGGATCGCAAGACTAGATTACATTTACACTAAGCTCATGACACTGAAGCTCGACAGTCTTGTTCGCATAATATTGCTACTCAGCCCGTGATGATGTTCTAACCCGAAAAACATCCCTAAAATTCGACATGCTATAACGTTCGTTCTCGGTGATAGCAAGTCACCCGAACGGGGAGGTCGTTTCCCGAATAGATCTATTAAATAACATTCGCGCTCACATAATGTAATTCCCAACTACATCTATGCAATTGACAGTTCATGATAATGGGCTTAACTTGGGTTATCGCTACTTAGGCAACATGTAATCAATACTTGCGTCCAATTTATAAAACAAAGCATGTTTCCACCCCATAATTATAAATCATTGAAATCGTAAAAATGTGGGGCTATGAACTCACCTTGAGTTCAGATAATCCAAATATCGCAGATAAAGCGTCACGTAAAAGATCGAATGCAACCTAAATTATCATAGGTCGTATAAGTACCGAGTACTTGAATATAATCTTATAGTTGTTACATCGTACTATCGTTCGGGCTATCATAATTTAAGAGGTCATGACATGACGTTCGAGGAGTTAGGACACTTTAAATCGTAAATCCAACAACTCGTCGATACGCCATCCGAAGAGGCCTCATTATGAAACTCCCTAGTAATATAGTACTTTGATAACCGCATATAATTCTACATAGCTCAATCACCAACTAATGGTTTTGGTAAAATTACGTTTAATAAGTAAAAACGTTTATAATTACCGTTTTAGTAAAACTAGCATAACTTTTGCGTTTTAAGCCCGATTTTAACGTTTCTTACGTCCATGTCTTCGTAGTAAGACGAGTGATCAAAATATTACATTTTCAAGTTTTTGATATTCTGCGATGAATAGTGATTTTACTGTTCACAACAGCTAGTTTGTCGTTTTTAGGTTTTAATTAGCGTAAACTCGTAATCGTAATAACTTATCCGTTTTAATCCCGATTTTAGTGATTCCTTCGAGTACGTCTTTGTTATTAAAAGAGGTATTATATTTTATAAAGATGGGTCCGCTGATGAATAGTATTTTTACTGTTCATAGTTTATAAAATTACTTTTATAAACTTTAATTATCGAAAATGTCGTAGTTTATTCGTTATAGTTCCGTTTTTAGCGATTCTTTCGAGTACGATCTCGTAATTAAAAGTTATATCATATTTTTGATGTTTTAAAAATATGAGTTTCTGTAATGAATAGTGCTTTTTATAAAAATAGTTTTATAAAAGTATTTATCGTCGTAAAATCGTAATTAACGTATCTTTTTCGTTATAAATCGGTTTTTCGAGTTTCTTATCATTTTGGAATCGTCATGAGGCGTATTATTTTTATATGAGGTCAAACCCACTGTATGAAATTCGAACTAAAACAGCCCTTGTATTATCCAAATGTATTCATTTATAAAAAGCTTGTTTTATTAACTTTATAAACCCTAATTTATACATAATCATGTTTATACTTAAACAATATGTTTACATACTTTTAAGTCCGTTAATCCATGATATATATAACCATATGACATAAGAATAAGTGCTTAAATTCATAGACATTAGTGAAAACTCATTTTACATATTAAAAAGTCCTTAGTGGTGATTTAGCCATAATTAACATATTACACATAAAATAATAATAATAAAAAGTATAAAGGAATTAGGAAGACCTTAGGGATGATGTATGAGATGAGAAATAAGTGCTAAACCCGTGTTTAGACTCGAAACCAAAGCTTTCAAGCTTATAACCCTAGATTAGGTTTTGAAACCCTAATCCTTCCATTTCTTCCTTAATCCTTGCAAATGAATAACTAATGCTTGTAAACACCTTAGTGTGTCTTAGGATTAATGTGTAAAGGGTTGTATAGGTTGTATAAAAGTTTTGTATGGATTGTGTAGATGGCTTATTGGAGTCGTGGCCTTTAGAGAGAAAAGGAGAGAAAAGATAGCAATTTTGCTTAAGTAAAAGAGTATGTTTTTCTTCATAAGAGTGCATGTATATATAGGAAAGGGTTACTAGATATTTGTAGTGCCAAGTTTGACCAAGAAAATCAAAGGGGGGGGGGGAGGTTTGAACCGTGGGTCAAGGGGACAAGAAAAGGAGGGAAACAAGGGTTCTTAATGGCTAATGTTTCTTGGTCTTTATGTTTCCTATCATGGGAATCATCCCATGATATTAAGGAAACATGTTTAGCTAGTTAATTTCCTTTTCTAGTTATGTTTACTTGCATTTTATAAAAGAAAAGTGCAAGTATAAAATGTGAATGTATAAAAGTTTTGATTAAATGTAAAGTGTAGTTTTTTTTATATTTGTTAACTTGTAAAGTCTTGGTATTTTGTAAAGTATTTGTTATCTTGTATAATCATATGAGATGTGTTTAAATATATACATATGCCTAAAGTTTTATAAACATAGATCATTGTATATAAACGTAGGTATTTGTTGAAGCGTACCTAAGGCCCAAACCTCTACTTAACTGAATTAAGCCCAAACCCTTAACTGATGTTAGTCCGTTACTCCATAAGGACCATTTCTGCCAACTCCCAAAGTTAAAACACCACAAAGGACTTTCAATGAAAACAAACATAACAAAATGAGGGACTTATATTGCCATTTCCACAAACATTACCCTGTTTATCACCAAAACAGGGATAAAATCAAAAATCCAAAATTGGCGCCAAATTACTATTTCAGTGTCTCCTACCTCTCACCCCTGCAACACACGACAAATCCATCACCTTCCCACCTTTACCCCACATCACATGGCTCATTGCCACGATGGCAATCCCCAATTACACCATTGGTCAATGAAAACTACAAGGAGGTGAAGGGTTATGATCAAAAGACTTGGGCACAACTCTAAATGGATGGACAGAATGACTTTTTGAACTCACTCACAAAGAAAACACACCTCAGTTTACTCTCACTGAAGAAGCACAAGTGAAGACCCCCAAGACCTAATTTTCTTATATAAATAGGATCACTTGTAAGCCCTTGGAGGCATCTAGCTTTTATCTAATTAATTTACAGCTTATATTTATTGTCTTTTTAATGTACTTTTATTTTAAAGCTTTGTACTGATTTTAAGTTAATGAGAAATTTAAGTTTTCACGTTTCATCCTGTCTTTAAATTAAGTGCATTCTATGTTTTAAAAATTGTTTCATAAGCTCACAAAAGAATTTTTTATTCAAAACAAGCTGTTACTTGCTCACTCTAAGCTTCTCAATAGCTTATATTAATTAAGTCTTTGAAAATCATAAAAAATCACAAAATCTGTCAAAATCTTGAAGCATGGTTTATTTGGATGGCCATGGGTTAGAACCTCATGGGAGGTGTTAGGATAATTGTTTGGAAGTGTTTAATCATTCACAAAAGCTTATTTGCCCTTGTTTATAGCAAAGGGCTTTGTAAGTTCCTAAATTTCCATTTTCTTGCATTTTACTATAGCATTGCTTATTAGTGCTTATCTCTGCTTGTTTACTATTTGTATGTGCTTATTGTTGCTTATTTATATTATCGAATGCTTATGTATGCCTTCTTGTAGCTTAGATATCTTTTGTACAAGTTTTATCAAAAATCTGTCTAAATAGCTTAAAAATTAACATAACTGTTTAGCTTAATGTTCTGGCTTATTTGATGGTTTAAATGTGATATGTCGTGTAAATACTCTATGGTTAAGGGAAAAGTATTTTAGGTGATATAAAAATGCCTAGTTAACTTTGGGGTAAATTTTACTGTTTGAGTTTACGAGTATTTAGTGATCCCGACACGAAAAGAAAGTCCCGACACCCCATAGGATGCTAACCGGTCAAGAAAGTCAAGGAGGGGGAACAAAATGGCATAATTTTAGCTAACTTGTCTAAGAGTTGTACACATATATGCTTTCCACTAGACCTTTCCATCCATAATCCATTTTCATTTTCAAAAAAATAAAAACACACTTGTGTGTGTGTGTTTTGGTTCGTCCGCCACCTACACCACCACAACCACCATATATTTTCCACCTTTGATCGAGAACGTGATATTTCGGGTTGATACGAGTGTTTGGGTATTCATTTAAACACGTTTGGGTTGTCCGGTTCGTATCGAAATCTACATTTTTTAAGATTTTCTTGTAAGTTTTCAAATTTAAATTTCTTTTGTCCTTTTAGGTTTATTTTGATGCATAGATGTTAGTTGTACAAGTTGATCGTTGTAAAAATCAATTTTTGGAAACGAAACAGATAAAAAGGGGGTGTTTGATTCGTCGGATATAAGAAGGAAAAAAGGGGTTTTTGTAGTTTTGATGTTGTGGTCGTGATGGTTGAATAACATATGTTGCTAGATAGCTTATTTTTTATAGTAACTTGTATAGCTTGTCCGGGCTTATTTTTAAGCTATTTCATGGCTTATTTTGGGCTTTAAATGCCACGTCCCTTTTCAAAATCAATAGGAAAGTGATTTTGACTATTTTTGGTGATATGGGTATGTTTGTGGATATTTTTTATAGCATTATGGTATTAACCTAATGCGATACGTAGCTTATTAGCTTATGGTTAAGCTTAATATATGTATTGTGGAGCTTATGGACTCACGGCCCAATAAGCCTATTTAAGCCATGGCTTAATAGGATGGCTTATTGTGGTCAAGATTATTTTCTACTTATTAGTATAAGCTTATGTATGTAAATGGACCTTGGTTTTGGACTTGGATCGTATTTTGGACTTATAAATATCTTAATGGACCCTTATTGGGCCTTAAAGCCCAATAAGCGATATTTAGTCGTTATGAGAGTTTTGACGGACTTTTGAAAGTGAAAATGTATTTACGAAGTGATATTGAACGATATTTTGGAAAAATGTTTTAGTAAACCTTAAAGATTGAGATTTTGGAATTTTTTCGAAAAGTATCGAATTGGTAAAAATGGGGCTACGAGAATATTATGTGTTGCATGATTGCTATGTGAATATTATGTGTTGCATGATTGTTTGGATCAGATGGGTACGCCTGCCCAATATTTGTGTGATTATTGGAGCGGATGGATACGCCTACCCAAGTTTGTGTGTGGTCCTGTCCTAATTTAGTGCTCCAGCTGGTAGGCCCTTTAGGTGTGTAAGTGACATATGGTTATTGATTAGCGGTGATGCTATGGTTTGTTTGCATATATATTCACTGTCATATAGCACTATTGTCCACTGTTTGAAATATTGGCACAACTTTTGGGTTTAAGGTCAAACCTATGAGCTCACCAACATTATTGTTGACGTTTTCGAGAATCATTTTCAGGTGAAGTGAAAGAGGAATAAGTTGGTGATTTATGTGGTAGCAGACTTAGAAGTATCCCGAGTGAATTTTCTTGTGAAGTCTTACTTGTTTATTTTATTTGGTTTTAGTATTTGGAAGATTTGGTTTAAGTTTGGATTTGGACCCCTGTGTGGGCTTTTGGATAACTATAAGAGATTGTGGATTTAGCTGTGATTTGGGACATCGCTCGGGGTTGTTCGAGGTTGATGGTCTTCGTAACACTTGAAGTTTTTGCAATGTAGTTTTCTCTATTTTGTATCTTGTGTTATGATTAATCATTATGTTGCATTCATGAGTTTCCGCCATTGTCAGGGTGTGACAGATTGGTAATCAGAGCCAAGGTTATAGAGAACTAGGTTGATTGGCCTAGACTATAACCTAAGATCCGTCGTTTAGTTGCGTATAGGATCTATGTCGTGTTCTGCTTTTGTTTGCTTTCGCGTGTTCACGGTTTGGTGCTTTAGTTATGTCAGTCAATGAAATGTGTGAGCTCAATATTGAGTATGACTGGGAAAGGATGTGAATATAAGTACGATGGCCAACGTAGTTATAAGCTTATCGCACAACTCACTCATACTTAGTAATGTTGTTCACACAAATCGATGTTGGCACCGTAAGATGGTATTATATGTATATCTGTATATATAGTAAGATATTCTATATATATGTGAGTCTTCCTGTCTACCTAACGTTCCCCATGTTATCCCTCGTATAGATAATGCCGCCAAGGATGAGGACCTGAAGTGCTCGCCGGCCTGCTGCCGAATCATTAGGAAGGGGAACAGGTGTATGAGTTGGTAGAGGTGGGAGGGGTAGAAGACCTAGGGAAGGTAATGATGAGCGTGTTGATGATTTGAATGGTCAAGTAAATGACCAAGAGATGGGATCTAATGGAGGTGTAGAGGGAGTCAATGGGAATGTAGAGGGAGTTAATGGGGGAGCACCCGACTTCTTGACAATCATTGCCCAACAATTGCAAAACCTCTTACCCGCCATGTTAGCTCAGGTTGGTAACCAAGGAAATGTTGGAAATCAAAATGGTAATGTGGTTAATGAGAACGTTCAGGAGAACGTTGGGAATGTGATAGTAAATGGCAACCAGGTAGGTTGTTCATATAAGGATTTCTTAGCTTGTAACCCTAAAGAATATGATGGTAAAGGAGGTATTGTAGTTCTTCCTCGTGTAGATTGGAGGAAATACGGAGTGCGTTGCAGAGAGCAGCGGTGCCATTTTGGTGAACGTTCAAACGTGTGTTGTAATAATATATAGTATATCCCGTTAGATAAAAAATTCCTTTAGAAAAAGTAATAGTTTATCTTCCGAGTGTCGTTTCCACGACGAGAGATGAATTGAAATCCATGTTAATGTTTTAAAGTAAAATGCTTGATTATCTTTAAAGATTTTTTGTTTTAAAACTATTTTTAATACTAAGAAAATTATACTAATAATACTAAAATTATACTAAACAATTAAACTACAAGAATTATGCTAAAATGATCTAAAAGATTTATAAGATGACAGTGCTTGCTAAGTGACGTGAAAAGTTCATTAAGTGTTAATTAAGGTTTATTAACGAATTAAATTCCTTATAAAATATAATTATCCACAACGTTGGTTTATTTTGACAAAAACCTCTTAAAAAGATATTAATTACTAGATGTGTAGTTTGACTATTTCTTCGGCTTTTGCTCTTCGAAACATTCAAACTATAAATCTAAATAATCGAAGATTATTAATTAATTAAACCCTTTTTTAAATCCACACTTAATTCCTAATTCACAATATCACTTAACAAGCACTAATTAAACTACTCACAACACATGATGATCAGATAAGCAAAGCAAAACATTTTAAACTAAGCTACACTAATTAATTGAAAAAGGATAGAGAATTGGACCAAATTGAAGAGCCTCAAATAAACGATAACCACCCGATTTAAGAAGCTAAAGAAAATAATCAAATTATTTCTAGCTTACTAAATCTTTAAGCTCCATGCCTCATGGGTTGACCGGTACCAAAAGCAAACATTAAACAACAACTGTTATATTAAAACAATTGGTAACAAATTTCATATAGCACAAATTATTTCCATTATGTTCTATCTAACGGATCAAGGCCCAAATGAATTTTATTAAATGACCAGAGCGTGGCCCATACAGATCAAATTAGACTCAGGCCCAAATGAATTCTACTACAAACCTAACGAAGCCCAATCTAACCAAACCGTGGCCCAATAGAAAGAATTTTAGAACCAGTGTAATAACAAAAGGAACGAAACTTAATAGAGCAAATTAACAAATCGAATAAGCCAAAGCAAATAAGCTCAAATAAATCTTATCCTATAAGCAACGAAATCTACAAAATAAACCTAAGCCACAACTTAAGAAGCTAACGAAATGAGTTGCGACCTTAAAAACCAAGTAAGCTAGATCGATTTTTAAACTATTAATAAGCATTCCATGACTTCAAAACAATTTTAATAACATCCATAAGCACCTTAACAACTAGTAAAGCCTAGATTCGCAAGAATAAGCTAAACGATAAGGAAACTAGCACGGATAAAAGGAAAGCTAAATGAGATCTAAACCAAAACCATTAAATAAGCATTCGAACAAGCTAATAAGCTTTCGAAATCAGAAAACTAAGATCAAATTGCAATAAACACTTGAGATTATAAAGCAATGAATTTAAAATAAGCTAGAATGAACTTATCTAAACAATATAAGCTTAGATCTATGAAGATTAAGCTACAAGAGAGCTTAAACTTCTATTGGAAATAAGCTGAAGAGATCAAATAGCTAATTAAGCTACTTTAATAAGCAATAAAGAAATAAGCTAACCACGAGATTGATATAGCTCCAAATAAGCAAACGAAACAACACCACAACTTTATCCAAATTCCATCTTCATTAAGACAATAAGCTGTACCGATAAGCTATTACAATAGGATGAAAATTTACAATAGAGCTTAAACTAAAATTACAATAAGCTAAGAGTAGATAAACTAAACTAAAACTAATTCCTAATTTTTTTCCTCCTCTCCAAAAAAGTGTGGGGGAAGTGTCTTTTTATAGCCAAACCAGAGGGGTCAAAATGTAAAATAATGCCCAATGATTCCAAAATGATAAGCCAATGATTGGCCTTGAATAGGCCACCTAGTACTGTTGACATGGAGCTACCAATCAGGGAAGGACACGTGTAGTATTCCATGCGTTAATTAAACGCATTCACATTCACACCATATACACGCTCACCCCTTTTGTTTTTCAGATCTATAACGAGCAAATATAAAAGAAAGAAGCCACGTGTTGAATCTTAATTAGTCCATTTCCTTTGAGTGCATGGTCACGTGACCGACTCTTGTTTATTTAAGGGTATGTGACAGTGATGCATTGATGATGTCACCACTCTTCAATCTTTATATTTCAGAATTTCTTTTAGGCTTCTTGGGCTTTTTTTTGCTTTACTAATGGGCTAAGATAGTTTGGGCTGGCCCAACCCATTTAAATGGGTTACGGGCTGGCCCAATAAAATTCAAGGGCAGCGTAGGATTTGTTTTCTCGTGCTCTTTCCAATGGCATGCTCGGGGACATTTCATGACTTTGTCTTGAACTTGAATATTAAGCACTCTTGATTGAGACGAACCAGTAAATACCCATTGTTGCTCCGTTTACAATCCTTTTACCTGCAAGGCATAAAAATACCAAACAAACATATTTGCAAGATAATTATCCATATTTAAGCATTTTTAGTCTGATTTGTAGTGTTTTACGGGGTACAAAAGATGTATGTTTTAGCACACATCAGGGAAAAAGAGTATTATCTATACGGATCATAAGAGTCTTCAGCATATCTTTAGTAAAAAAGAGTTGAATATGTGACAGCGTCGCTGGATAGAGTTGTTTAGTAATTATGATTGTGAAATTCGCTACCATCTTGGTAAGGCGAATGTGGTGGTTGATGCCCTAAGTAGGAAGAAAAGAGTAAAGCCTAAGAGAGTTAGAGCTATGAATATGATCCTTCAGTCGAGTATCAAGGATATGATACTGGCGGCTTAGAAGGAGGCTGTAGATGAATTTGCAGTATTACAGAAAAGGTTTAGATGAGACGATAGAACAGAGAAGTGATAGAACTTTTTACTACCTGGATCAAATATGGGTACCTTTGAAGGGTGAGGTGAGAACCCTGATAATGGATGAAGCCCATAAGTCGAAGTACTCTGTACACCCAGGAGCTGATAAGATGTATTATGATTTGAGAGATAGGTATTGGTGGCCTGGAATGAAAAAGGATATAGCTGAGTATGTTAGTAAGTGTTTGACTTGTTTGAAGGTTAAGGCTGAGCATCAAAGGCCATCTGGCTTGCTCCAGCAACCTGAGATTCCCGTATGGAAATGGGAAGGGATAGCTATGGATTTTGTGACTAAGTTGCCTAAGACTAGTAGTGGGCTTGACACAATATGGGTCATTATGGACCGATTGACTAAGTTTGCTCATTTTCTACCTATGCGTGAGGATTATAAGATGGAAAGGTTGGCTAGATTGTATTTGAATGAGATAGTTGCTAGACATGGTGTGCCGATCTCGATTATATCAGATCGTGATAGTCGTTTCACATCAAGGTTTTGGCAGTCAATGCAAGAGGCATTAGGAACTCGTTTAGACATGAGTACGGCTTATCACCCTTAGACCGATGGTCAGAGTGAGCATACTATTCAGACTTTGGAAGACATGCTTAGAGCGTGCGTCCTAGACTTTGAAGGAAGTTGGGATGTTCATCTTCCGTTGGTTGAGTTTTCGTATAACAATAGTTATCATTCTAGTGTGAGATGTGCTCCGTTTGAGGCATTGTATGGTAGAAAGTGTCGTTCGCTAATTATGTGGGCTGAGGTTAGAGAAGGTCAGTTGATAGGACCTGAGTTAGTGTAAAAGACTACTGAGAAGATCTCGCAGATTAAGGATAGACTTAAGGTTGCGCGTGATTGTCAGAAAAGTTATGTTGTTAAGAGGAGGAAGCCTCTAGAGTTTAGTGTACGCGACTATGTCTTGCTCAAAGTGTCACCTTGGAAAGGTGTGGTACGCTTTGGGAAGAAAGGGAAGTTAGCACCTAGATTTGTTGGACCGTTTGAGATTATTGAGAAAGTAGGCCTTGTGGCCTATCGGTTAGATTTGCCTGAGGAATTGAATGGTGTTCATGACACGTTCCACGTGTCAAACCTTAAGAAATGTTTGGCTAATCCAACACTGAAAGTGCCTTTGGATGAGATTCGAGTTAATGCTAAGTTAAATTTTATAGAAGAACCTGTAGAAATTTTAGAATAGGATTGCCATCGTCAAGGTTCGGTGCAATTCAAAACGTGGTCCTGAATTCACATGGGAACGTGAATATCATAAGAAATTAAAGTACCCGCATTTGTTTAGTGATGTTAGTAGTTGAATTTCGGGGAAGAATTTCTTTTAAGGGGGTAGAATGTAACCTTTTCCCCTTTTTGTGTTCTGAATATTCCATTTATAGTCCTTTGACTATTTGACTTTGGTTAGTTTATTCAGATTTGTACCGTGTTGAAGGTGGTGATTTTTATGAGATATGTGATGATTTGAGGTTTATTGTGATTAATAATCCCTTTTGGAAGGTATTATTGTGTTATGTGTATTCCAGGTGGTTAGACCCATGAATGTTGAGACGCGTCCGTTTATGTCCAAATTGAGTTTTGAAGGGTGTAAAGTGAAAATATGTCGTGTGAATACTCTAGGTTAATGGAAAAGTATTTTTAAAGTGAATAAAAATGCTAATTAACTTTGGGGTAAATTTTACGGTTAAGTTTTACGAGCTTTTAAGTGATTTCGACACGAAAAGAAAGACCTGAGACCCATAGGATCCCATGGCCGGTCAAATGGTCAAGAGGGAACAAGGTGGCTAGTTTTTAGCATGGCTGTCTTGCATTTGTACACATATATTCCTTCCACTAGCTCATTTCTATCCATTCCCTTTTCATTTCAAAAATAAAACACACACTTAAGTGTGTGTGTGTGAGTCGTCTGCCACCTAACCACCATAAACCACCATAGTTTTCCAACTTTGATCAAGAAAACATGAAGACATAAATATTTGGGGTTGATTCTAGTGTTTGGTTATTCATTTAAACAATGTTTGAGTTGTCCGGTTCGTGTCGAAATCTACAAATTTGAAGATTTTCTTGTAAGTTTTTAAATTTAAATTTCATTTGTCCTTTTGGGTTTATTTTGATGCTTAGATGTTAGTTGTATAAGTTGATCGTTGTGAAAATCGATTTTTGGAAACGAAATAGATGATTTAAGGGGTGTTTGGTTCGTGTGGTATAAAAAGAGAAAAAACCGAGGACGCAGAAAGCGCCATTTTGAAAGAGAAGCTATTCAGGAACAGAGGGAACGTCTTTCTACCTTCAGAAACAAAGCAGCTAAACAAATTCTAATACCCCCACCTTTAAATTTACTCCAAAACTAAGAGACAAACAAACAAGATAAGATGATGTGATGTATAGATTCCTCCTCAAGGCCACACAAATGACAAAGATAAGATAAAATGGTTAAGCCCTAGAGAAGTAAATTGACACGGGTCGGAAGCCTATCATTCACCGCACTCCAAATGCAATATTCACTTTTCTTGGGACAAACTAGTTCCAATCTACCATATATGTCATAAAATTGGAGCCTATAATAGTAATATCAATAAGATTAGAACGTTTATTAACAATGAATTTACCATTCATGTTAAGACTCCATCTTAAACCATCTTGCTGCTCCGAAGATGTACTAACCTCATTTGCTAAAATTATAACCTTCAAAATTAAGCACTTAAGCAATCAAATATCCACACTCCAAGGTACTCCTAAAATTACACTAACAAGTTTTATGAAGCCCACGCATGGTGTATTTGATTTTATTCATCCTATGATTTTAAAACCCCATCATGTTGCAGCTTTTTAATGCGTTCCTTGCTTATGTGAGCAAGACGACAATGCCATAGATAAATTGAGTCCAAGTTATGCTTTGCTCTTTTATTGCTAACAATATATACATAATTAAAATTTGACACAAGATTAAGCATATCAATTACATAAATACATCACGTGGAATAACATTAAAATAAAGAACATTATTCTTAGAAACTGAAATTCCATAATATGTAAAACATTAAACAAAGTCATTGTCAACTGTTGAGTCCTAAAACTTTAGATCTACTGCCTTAGGTTATAAGGTTATTATTACCTTGATAATCACAAGATAATAATGTGAGAAACTTTGTTGAAGTGTTTCACCAAAGGCTATGCGGAATCTAACCTTTAGTGTTTAAGAAGAATAACAATAGTAATGGAATGGAACATTGATAAACCAACAAGCCTTAATATTATTGATTGAATAATATGAGTACTCAAAAGTACTAGGGTTTACAAAACCTTAAATCTATGAGAGAATGTATTTGAAAGATGTGTGTATATGATCAATGTTTTTCCTCTACTCTAACCTAAGGACTCCTTTTATAGCACAAGAAGCCCTGTACAAGATAAGACCTAACTAGATCTCCTAAATCACAAGGATAATCAGAGTACATTCTATATATAACAATAACGCGTATTTAACTATGTGTAGATCTTATCTTCATGCTGCAGTGGAAAGTCTTCAAGCAGTGGAAACCTTGTAGTGGGAAAATATACTAACGGTTAGAAGTTCTTCTAACAGTAGGAACCATTCAACTAACAATGGGAATCCCTTATCATTTTATTCCCAACAATCCTCCCCTAAACTTGATACTTCACCTTTATATCAAGTTTCTAGAATAAAATGATTTCCTTGAGAGGATGCTTTAAACCCCTTATTCCTTCTTGAGTTGTCCTCTAATTAGGTTGATTATCTGAATCACATCTTCATTAAATTCACTTACTTTACACTTGTGATCAAGCATATTCTTAAGTGTGGTCTTTTGAAAAGGATACTCAACATCATTAAGCATGTAGATAATCATTCCTTCCATTGATAAGCAGTGAACTTTACATGATTTGTACATCTTCTAACTCTTAATAGGAGCTTCAAACTGCCATAGTAGATCAGTGGAAACAGGTTTAAACATGACCTTTAAAGGCCAAAACAGACATCTTTCCAGGTCACTCTTTGGGAGTTTTGTCTTGAACCTATCTTTGACTGGCTTCTATAGTGTCACCAAGTCATCTCTGTCAAAATCCTTAAGCATAGACTCAAAGTAAGAATATACCTTTGGTGCTTGTCAAACTCTAAATATCTGGTATACCTCCCTTAGCTTGTCCTTATAAATTTTCCAATCATATATGGATACCTTGACAACTGAAGGAGTAATATTCACTGAAGTCTCTTCCCTAACTTGCATTGCCCATTGTTGAAGATTGATAATCTCATCCTGATTATTACTTTCTTGTTGTTCTTGAGCTAAAACATCACTTGTCTTCAACCTTTTTGCCTTGACTTTCTCTAATAGAATTCCTGACCTCTTGAGACTTTCACTTTTGTTTCTTATAATCCATAGGCACAAAATCTTGTATGCTTTCCCAAACTAGAATAAACTTTTCTTCTAACTGATCAAAAGTTATTCCCCTGAGGTCTTTTGTCTTCCATCCAGCATGGCTTCTTAAGACAGATGTGTAAAATTTTCTTCTTTCAGATTTTGATGCCAACCTTTGTTGCCGAGCTTGGTATTTCTTGATTCTAGCAAAATCTTTTTGATAGTTAATGAGTTCTGTGATTAACTCAGTCTTCTCTTCAATGGTCAAATCATTTTCAACTTCCTCATATTCTGCCATATGTTTGTTAATCATCACATTACTCCTGTCAAGCTCATTAATCATTTTGTCCTAAGATCATCTCATCATTGAATTCAGGCAAACTCTGCAAGCTCTTTTAATCTGTTCTCTTATGCTTTGATCTTCATGAACAAATTCTTCTTGTAATTCTCTAGCTAATTGTAAACTCATTTGTTCTTGAACTTTAGCTTTAGCAGGCTTCTCTAGTTCTGTCATAATCTCCTTCCCTTTCCTCTTGTCTTCCTTCCCAGCAGATGGTATACTAATAGGAATAGGAGATGTAGATCTGATGACTACCCCTCTTGAAGCTCTTGGTCTTCTTGTATAAGGTGTTGTATCTCTAGCAGTGGTAAGAACTTCAGCAGTGGGATCTTTCCCACTAGCAGTGACAATAGCAGTGGAAACATTTAAACTAACAGGGGGAACTTGTGGACTAGCAGTGGTAAAACCTTCCTTCAAACCTCCACTAGCTAGGATGTTTGCAGCTCCCATAGAACTCAAAACATTTGCTAGATCTCCTGTACTCTCACTTCCTTTGTCAGTACTCCTGCTACTATCACCTTTAAACATATTAACCTCCCCTTGATCTATTCCTCCCCTGTTTGGAGCATCCTCTTGAACACCTTCTCTTGGCTTTTGAGCATCCTCCAAAGTCTGAATCCTGGCCTTCAATTGCTTGATTTCAAGATCTTGACTCTGGATTTTTTAGCCATTTAAGTTTGTTGGCTTTGCAGAGTGGTACAAAATTCCATCAATTCCTTAAGCTTTTGTTTCAGACTACCCTTATCACCACCAAGAGAAGTAACCCTTGGAAATAATTCATGGGGCATGGCAGAGGTCTTAGGTATGTTTTCCCTATCCTGCCCTGCATCTAAGCTAGTGGCAGTAAGGAAAGCCTCTCCATATCTGTCACTTCTTGTGGGAGGTGCAGTCTTATCTGCAACAGATGAAAGGGCTTTAGACTGAGAAATCCATATAGCCCTTTTGGTCATTCTCCTAGGTGTGGGAGTGTGAGATGGAATATTTATTGTATGAGGTAGAGATGCTTGTAGAGTAGTTTGAGCTTCTGGAGGAGTGGATTGTATTTCATGAGGTGAGGATGTGTGAGTTAGATAAGGTGGAGAAACTTGCTGAGTTGAGGGTGTGTGATGGGGCTCAAGTTGGTTTTCTGAGCCTGCACCCTGTTGAACAATCATGGTATCAAACAATGGAACTGTCCTCCCAGAAAAACTAGGACTGTTGACTCTTAAAGTTGTAAAAACCTTTTGAGTTTGAAAGGGAACAGGGTAAATTACAGAATGTTTGATAGTACCAAATTGACTCATTTTCAAAAGTTTTTCAATAAACCTATGGTACATTAGAAATTTACCCTTACTTTTGACATTCATCATCATACCATCAAAAATCATCTTAGAAAAGTTATAAGTTCTGTTTGTGGCAAGACATACAAGAGCAGTAGCAATATTACTACTAAACTCATTAAAACTAGCACTTTTTGGACTCAAACACTGCATAATGGTATGAATCAGAAACTTCCACTGACATGAAAATTGACCTTTGTGAAAAGAAAATCTTTGATTTGGCAAAATATTGTAACCCATCAGTGAAAGGTTTTCAAAAAGTTCATTGTCAGGCAAAGTACTAATCCATTCCTCATCATTCAGTTTGAGATGCCTCCTAATTGATGATTCAGAGATAGTCCTTTGCTTGCCATTGATTTTAGCAAGAATATTAGTTTCTCCATCCGCTGTTTCGATCCTAGCAGTGACCAAAACTGTCGATTTTGTGTAATATAAAAGTGGGACTAACCGTCAAAGCATACCTGATGTGAGAAGCTTGAAGGAAGTCCACTATCTGATGGAAATCAGTGTTATGCTCTGTTTTCTCCAAAATTGCCACCATGTTGTGGTATTCACAAAAAGCAAGTTTAGTCATGATAAGGGTTCTGGGTTAAGGATTATTAGAGGTGTTGGTACTATGGGCAACTTGAATTAAGATTATATAGGCACTTAAAAGGATTATGATAGAGTTGAAATAAGAGAATCGAGATTTTAAGATGAGAAAATCTTTTAGAAGAATAGAACTATCTTGAAACTCTATATTAAGAAGTTATATAATAAGATAAGTAGCCTAAAAAAATCTCAATGACTATTTAATTAATGCAACAAACTTTTGAGCCCAACAGTGCCAACGGCTATATTGTCAGTGGGAAAAAAAGTCAAACAGTGGGACCTAATACAAGCAGTGGGAACTTTGTGGTCTAATAGTGGGAAATATTCCTAAGGGTATCAACTTAACTTCAATAATCAAAAGTAAGCCTACCCTATCCATACATACACACTTGCAAAAACAAGAGAGACATGCATGAATTCATGAGTCCTTTGCTCGCTATTTGACCCATGAAGAAAATTGATACACATATTTATCACTGTATCCCTGTTTAACCCATTGAAAAATTTCCTTGAGGCACCACCCTACCACATCCATTCTAGGTCAAATGTCTTGGCAGTACAAGTCCTTTCTCCAATAATTACACACCCAAATGCCACAGCATACCTCATGCTCACTAAGAACGCTTAGAGAGACATATGAGCAACTCTTATGGACCAAATTTGTGTATAACCCATGAATGAAGTCTCATACTACAGTGCCTCAAAAGTTAAAAAAACTTAAGCAAGTATTTTAACCTCCATTCACCAATGGGGTCAGTCTAGGACTGACCATGAGTATTCTATGAATACCCTAATCCTAGAGGTTCCTTAACCCTAACCCAAGAGAAATTGATCTTACAGATATACAACTTATGATGTGATTCCACCCTTGACTCCATTGATGATAGCATAGGGATCTTTTCATGACTTGCTCATTCTGTAATTGTTAGTCCAAAACCAAGAAAAATACTAACAGTGGAAATGTAACCCAACAGTGGGAACATTACTAGGGAGGGGGGGGGGGGAGGGATGAGGGGGGGGGAGGGGGGGGGGGGGGGGGAGAAAACGGGGGCGGTAAAACATGAAAAATGACTAACAGTTGCATTTTACTTTAGCAGTATAAACACTTATTGATCTAATAGTAGTGCAAATCCTATACAAAACTTAACAAAAATCACGAGATAGACATATTAAGGGTCAAGCATTCCAATACTTACAACTAAGTACTTAAAATCTCCCCACATCCAAAGGCTTTTGTTAAAGAGGTCTCTACATTATCATCTGCATGAATATAAATCCACTATATATTATTTCTTTTCAAGCAGTCTCTTTAAAATGACTGCTTATCTCAATATGTTTTGTTCTAGAGTGTGAAGAATATGATTTGAAAGACAGGATTTTTGACTATACAAATTGCACTGTTATGATCAATATATATCTTAGTGTTCATGAAATTGTACCCATAGTCTAGAAGCTGATTTTGTATCCAAAGAACATGCCCACATCCACTTGCAGCTGCAACATACTTTGCCTCAGTTGTGGAAGTGGCCACAATGGTATGCTTCTTACATTGCCAAGAGATTAACCTTCTTCCCAAAAACTGACATCCTCCAGTGGTGGACTTCCTATCTTGACTAGCACCACCATAATCACTGTCTGAATATGCCACTAAGTCAAAGGGAGACTCTTTAGGATACCAAAGTCCTAACTTAGGATGTCCTTTTAGGTACCTAAAGATTCTCTTAACTGCATGAAGATGGCATTCTTTGGGTGTCACTTGATGTCTAGCACATGCACATACAGCAAACATAATATCTGGTCTTGATGCAGTGAGATACATTAAAGATCCAATCATGGATCTATACAAATGAAGATCCACATCTTTACCAGTTCCATCTTTTCCCCAAGGATTCTCTCTATCCATGGGAGTGTTTGCTGACCTAAGGTCTGAGAACCCAAACTTTTTTAGAATATCACCAACATACTTATCTTGAGAGAGGAATATGCCATCTTTCTTTTGTAACACTTGCAGACCTAGGAAGAAACTGAGTTCACCCATAGCACTCATTTTGAATTTGTCATGCATGAGAGCCTCAAATTCTCTGCACAACTTTAGATTGGATGACCCAAATATAATGTCATCTACATACACTTGTACTAGCAAAAACTCTCTTTTGTGCTTCTTGATAAACAAAGTCTGATCTATAGTACCTCTTTGAAAGCCATTATCCAACAAATACTTGGATAGAGTACCATACCAGGTTCTAGGTGCTTGGTGAAGTCCATACATAGCCTTGACCACCTTATAGACTTTGTGTGGAAACTGAGGATCTTGAAAACCAGGAGGCTGCATCACATACACTTCTTCATCAATAGTGCCATATAGGAATGCACTTTTAACATCCATTTGATATACTATAAAACCCATATAGGAAGCATAGGCTAAAAATAACCTAATAGCCTCAATCCTTGCAACTGGTGCAAAGACTTCTTCATAATCAATACCCTCTTCCTGAGTATGTCCTTGAGCCACCAGTCTGGCCTTGTTTCTAATGACTATTCCCCTTTCATCTTTCTTGTTTTTAAGAACCCATTTTGTCCCAATAGGTCTCACCCCTTTTGGACAGTCAACCAAAACCCAAACATTCTGAATCTGAAACTGTAGGAGCTCCTCTTGCATAGCTTCTACCCAGCTTGAATCTTTGAGAGCTTCAGAGATCTTTTTGGGTTCTTTTTGAGATAGAAAGGCTGAAAATAGACATAACTGTAGGAGATCAGGATTAGTCTTTTGATGAATTGTGGCTAGAAAGCTTTGTTCATCAACATTCTTAGACTTATGTCTGGTTAAAACTGGAGTATCAACAGGACCATTATCTGATTCTTTAGATGATCTTTATGGATCCAAAGAGTGGGGGTTGGACTAACTTGAATTGTAGTCTCCATATTGCTTAGATCAGCTTCCACTTCATTCAGTCTAGTTGCATGAGTTGAATCTCCAAAGAAATCTTCCACTCTATTCTTAGATGAAACAACATTGGATATAGATGGTGGCTGTAAGTATCTCAGTCCTCCCCTAGATTTGATAACAGTTGGAACAGGTGTACTAACAATAGGAACTGTAGTTTCCACTGTTGGTGTTAAAAGAGGCTCAGATGGATCAATAGTAAAGATATTTTCACTAGCAGTGGGAACATGTGTACTAACAGTGGGAACAGCAGTTTCCACTGTTGGGGTTGAAGTGAGCTTAGATGACTCTTTTGAACTAGCAGTGGGAAAAGAGATTCCACTGCTTTCAGGAACTTCTTCATTCACTTCATGTTCAACCTGTTCAGAAACATCTTTATCCGTATGAACCTCTTCTTGTTCCTTTTGAGGTGAATCAATAAGAATTCCACCACTTTTCTTTGCAGCATCATTTGTAGTTATCATTTGAGCCTCATGAAACCAATTTGGAAGAGCTATGAATCTTAGAGGAGATCCTTTTTCCTTCTCAGCTTGCTTTACATCTTCTTTTGTACCTGAAATGTTAGAAGAAGATGTTCCTGCACCAACAACTGGTATATAATTCATAGACTTGATTAGGGATTCAATATCAAACAACCAGTTTGGACCACCTGCTTTATCAATGACTTTACTTTCTAGGAAATTTATATGCAAGTTTTCCTCTATGTGTTTGGTTCTCTTGTTATACACCCTGAAAGCTTTACTATTTAGGGAGTATCCTACAAAGAAACCTTCATCTCCCTTAGCATCAAACTTGCCTAAGTGGTCCAAGGTATTAAGAATCATGACATGACACCCAAATGGTCTTAAGAACCCTATAGCAGGGGCTCTTCCATTAAAAAGTTCATAAGGAGTCTTATTGAGTGGCTTAGTTACTAACACTCTGTTTTGGACATAGCAAGCAGTGTTAACTGCTTCAGCCCAAAAGGTAACAGGAAGTTTAGCATCAGCCAACATGGTCCTTGCAGCTTCTATGAGAGTTCTATTTCTTCTTTCAGCAACCCCATTCTGCTGAGGGGTTCTTGCATTACTAAACTCTCTCTTAATACCTTTCCTAGAACAGAAATCATCCATTTCTTTGTTCCTAAACTCACCCCCATTATCACATCTGATAATTTTAACCTTAAGGTCTTTTAGATTTTCTATTTCTGTTATGAAGTTTCTAAGGATCCTATATGTTTCATCCTTAGTTTTTAGAAAGAAAGTCCAAGTAAACCTAGAAAAATCATCAGTGACAACTAAGCAATACCATTTATGGTTCAGACTACTAATAGAGGTAGGTCCAAACAAATCCATATGCAAGGTGTGAAGGGGCTTAGAAGTTGAATTCACTAACTTGGACTTACATGAAGCCTTATGTTGTTTTCCTTTCAAGCAATCAACACATGAATGGTCATTTTCAAATATTTTGGAGGGCAAACCTATAACTAGATTATTCCTAACCAATTTATTCATTGTTTTAAAGTTTAAATGACCTAATCTTCTATGCCATAACATGCTTTCATTTACAGAGGCCTTAGCAATCAAGCAAGTTAGATTTTTATGAGGGACAATGTCTTTTAAGTCAACAACATACATATTCTGCTGTCTAGGTGTTCTAAGCAACACATGCCTATCATCCTCAAGCTTAAAATCTCTACCCAATACAATGCACTCAGAATCAGTGAATAGGACACAATTTTTGTTATCACAGATTTGAGATACACTAAACAGGTTGTATTTAAGCTCTTTCACAAAATGCACATTTTCAAATTCAAGTTTACCAGTCTTTATTGTGCCTTTGCCAGTAATCTTTCCACCTCCATATCCAAATGACACATATCCTCCATCATAAGGCTCATAATCTGATAGATAAGATATGTTGCCAGTCATGTGCCTTGAGCAACCACTATCCCAAAATCCTTTATCATCAATATTATCCAGTGGTTTGCCCTGCACAAATAAAGAGAGAATTAGTTCTCTTTGGGGACCCAAGCCATTACTGACTTGAGTCTGCCTTGTGTATCAATGTATTGATATTTCTTGAATGTCACTGATACACCATTGACATTTGAACCTTCACCAGAGATTTGCTTAGGTTTCCAAATCCAACGAGCTGAGGCCTTAACAGCTTTTCCCTTGTTTCCCTTAGCAGCAGCAACTGTTGGCTTAGCAGTGGGAACTTTTAAGCCAACAGTGGGATTTTTTGTTCTAACAGTTGGAACCCAAATTTTATTTTTAGCTACTGCTTTTCTTTCAAAGGGCCTTTTTACATTTGAATGTGCTGATTTAACAAAAGATTTCATTTTTGGTTGAGCAACATTCAAAGATGTTCTGGCAGTGGAAAAAGATCTGTTAGGAGCAATGGTTTTTGTGCCAGATTTGAGCAAAATAGCTTTGGGTGTCAAGTTTCCTTGGGTATAATTAACCCTTGACCAGTTTTTCCCTTTATTTACCCACTTATTTTTATTACAGTTAACCTTCAAATGCTCAAAGCTACCACATTTATAACATGCTTTATTTTGCATCACAAAGTCTTTTCCTAGCTGTTGGGATTTTAGATTGTTCCAATTCCTCTGGTTCCCTCTAGGTTGATCTCTATTCTGATTAATGGTAGACCTGATAGACTCAATAGGTGTGGATTCAGTATCACTTTCATCCTCAGAATCCCAGTCCTCAATTATTGGAGGACCAAAATTATTAGACCTAACATTAGAGCATTGTTTAATGTTCCTAGCATTTTCAACATTACTGATTTTTATGACATTAGAACACACATACTCTTTCACAAAGTTAATCATGGATGTTGACAAGTTATTTCCACCAAGTTCACTTCTTACTTCATTTGTTACGTTTACACTAGGTGTGGACCTAGTATAATCAGTGACATTGTTATCAGCAAATTCAGGCAAACCTATCCAGGATAAATCTGGCATGGGAGATGAATAAATTTGTGCAGGAGGGGGTGGAACAGCATAATATATCATCAAATCCCACACCCTGCTTGTCCTTACCTAATTTTTGACTCTCTAACATTTGATCTAAGTCTTTAGATGAAGTTACAAACTTTTATAACTTAGAATAAATCCCATCTCTCTCTTTCCTGACTTCTTCAAGCTCATTTGTAAGATTCTCAATTTTATAGTCCTTAAGTTCTAAGTCTCTTTCTAGAACTCTTATCTTTTCACAAAATTTAGACTCATTTATTTTAAACTCAACCAACCTAGCTTCAACCTGTGATAAGCCTCTTTTATAATTACACAAATCTGATTCACTAATAAAAAGTTCTTCATTAAGCTTACTAATTTTAGTAGTGAGATTTTCTGTGTTTTTCCTACATAATTTAGAACAAAAGGAATCATCATATACCTCATTGTCTGAGCTTGAACTAGACTTTGCCATTAAAGCAAATTCTGTTGGTACAACCTCTTCTGCTACAAGTGCTTGATTCTTTGAAGCTTCATTTTCTTCAGCCATAAAGCTCCAGTCCCATCTAATGCCATCAATGGCCATCATTGCCTTGTGACTAGGCTCTTCAACCTTTGGCTCCTTTTTGTAGCTCTCCCTTTTACTTCTGTCATGACTCCTTGGTGCTCTGCACTCTCTAGCAAAATGCCCCAATTTGTGGCAATTGTAACATTCTACTTTAGATTTGTCAAACCCAGCTACATCCGACCCTTGAATGGTAATCTTCTTACCAGTCTTCTTCCAGAACCTATCAACCCTCATACTTAGCAAACCCATATTCCATTTGATGTCCATCTCTTCAATGTCATCATCATCAATCTATGTAATGTCCTCATATTTAATTTGAGAACCACTTTGCTGAGTAGCTATGTATGCACAGATAGTATCATGGCTAAAGGTAGCAGTGGCAACATCAGTGCTAGCAGTGGTAAATTGACCACTAGCAGTGGGAAAACTTTGAGTAGTAGGAAATCCACTTTTTCCAATGTTGGTGTTTGAAGAAGAAATGAATGCCATATTTTGAGAGCTTGTTCCTCCCTTCTTCTGGACCTCTGATTCATATACCTTGAGATGATTATATAAATCATCCAGACTTATTGTTTCTAGATCATCTCTGTTTCTCTAAACAATAGTATGCATAAGCCATTCTGATGAAAGGCTTGTCAAAAACTTCTGGTTTAGATCTTCTTGTTCAACGGGAACATCTAGAAACTCAAGTTGACTCACAAGTGCCTGCAATCTATTAAAAGTTTGCTCTAGAGTCTCTGATCCTTCAGCTTTGAAGTTTCCATATTGTTGCTTTAACAGATTCTTCTTTGTCTTTTTGGTGGCATCATTTCCACCAAAGGTCCTTAGTATTGCTTCCCATAACTCCTTGGCTGTTTCATACTTGTTGAATCTCAACTGATGTTCATCAGGAAGAGCCAGCAACAAAGTAGTTCTTGCCTTGACATCATTTCTTCTCTTTCGCATGTCTTCAGCTGTTACAGCCACAGTTCTTCCTTTTGGTTCTTGATGATGGAGTAGCTTCACCAGATGGACTTTTACCAGCATCTTGTATAGGGGCTCTATATGAGTCACCAAACTCTATGACTTCCTATAGAGCATAGTGTTCATGTTGCAGGTACTGCTGGATTCTAAACTTCCATTGTTCAAATTTGCCAGTATCAAGGATTGGAAGTTTTGTGGAATTGGGTGATGTTGTAATATAGGGATCCATTTCTGTAAGTGATTTAGTGAGATTGGAATGTTATGCTTCTTAGATCAAAGTTTCTCAACAAGCTCTAATACCACTTGTTGAGTCCCTTCACTCTAGATCTACTACCTTAGATTATAAGGTTATTGTTACCTTGGATAATCACAAGATAACAATGTGAGAAACTTTGTTGAAGTATTTCACCAAAGGTTATGCGGAATCTAACCTTTGATGTTTAAGAAGAATAACAATGAAATGACAATGAAAGGATGAATAACCAAAAAGCTTTAATATTATTGATTGAACAATACGAGTACTCAAAAGTACTAGGGTTTACAAGAACCTTAAAGCTATGACCAATTCTATGCAGGATGTGTATTTCAAATATATATATCTCTAGACTAAAGACTCCTTTTATAGAACAAGGAGTGTGTACATGATAACATCTAACTACCTTTCCTATTTCTAAGAGATATACGGAGTACAATCTTATCTTCATGCAGCAGTGGAAAGTCTTCAAGCAGTGGAAACCTTGCAGTGGCTACAATACTCTAGCAGGGGGAAGTTCTTCTAACAGTGGGAACCATTCAACTAACAGTGGGAATGCCTTAGCATTTTATTCCCAACAATCCTCCCCTAAACTTGATACTTCTCCTTCATATCAAGTTTCCAGAATAAAATGATTTCCTGGAGAGGATGCTTCAAACACCTTAATCCTTCTTGAGCTGTCCTCTAATAAGATTAATCATCTGAATCAAATCTTCATTGAACTCACTTACTTCACACTTGTGAGCTAGCATCTTCTGAAGTGTAGACTTTGGGAAAGGATACTCAACATCATTAAGCATGTAGATAATCATACCTTCCATTGACAAGCAGTGAACACTACATGACTTGTACATCTTCCAACTCTTGATAGGAGCTTCAAACTGCCATAGGAGATCAGTAGCAACAGGTTCAAACATGACCTTTAGAGGCCAAAACAAACATTTTTCCAGATCACTCTTTGGGAGTTCTGTCTTGAACCTATCTTTGACCAGCTTCCATAGTGTCTTCAAGTCATCTCTGTCAAAATCCTTAAGCATAGACTCAAAATAAGGATATACCTTTGGTGCTTGACCAACTCTGAATATCTGGTATACTTCTCTTAGCTTGTCCTTGAATATTTTCCAATCATAGATAGGAGTCTTGGCTGCTGAAGGTGTAATATCCACTGAAGTCTCTTCTCTAACTAGCACTGCCCATTGTTGAAGATTAATAATCTTATCCTGATTATCACTTTCTTGTTGTTCTTGAGCTGACACATCACTTGTCTTCAACCTTTTTGCTTTGACTTTCTCCAATAGAATTCCAGACCTCTTGAGACTTTCACTTTCTTTCTTGGAATCCATAGGCACAAACTCTTGAATGCTTTTCCACACTGGCATAAATTTTTCTTCAATCTGATCAAAAGTCATTCCCCTGAAATCTTTTGTCTTCCAACCAGCATGGCTTTTTAAAACAGATGTGTAAAACTTTCTTCTTTCAGATTTTGATGCCAACCTTTGTTGCTGAGCTTGGTATTTCTTGATCCTATCAAAGTCTTTCTGATAGTTAATGAGTTCTGTGATTAGCTCAGTCTTCTCTTCAATGGACAACTCATTCTCTGCTTCCTCATACTCTGCCATATGTTTGTTGATCATCTCATTGCTTCTATCAAGCTCATCAATCATTTGCCTAAGATCTTCTTCTACATGTATTCTAGCAATCTCTGCATCTCTTTTAATTTGCTCTCTTATGCTTTGATCTTCATGAACAAATTCTTCTTGTAATTCTCTAGCCAATTGTAAACTCATTTGTTCTTGAACTTTAGCTTTAGTAGGCTTCTCTGACTCTGTCATAATTTCTTTCCCTTTCCTCTTGTCTTCCTTCCCAGCAGATGGTACACTCATAGGAATAGGAGATGTAGACCTGATTATTACCCCTCTTGAAGCTCTTGGTCTTCTTGTATAAGGTGTTATCACTCTAGCAGTGGTAATAGCTTCAGCAGTGGGATCTTGTTCACTAGCAGTGGCAATGGCAGTGATAACATTTGAACTAACAGGGGGAATTGGTGGACTAGCAGTGGTAAAAACTTCCTTCAAACCTCCACTTGCTAGTACATTTACAGCACCCATAGAGCTTAAAACATTTGCAAATTCCCCTATGCTTTCACTTCCTTTGTCAGTACTTCTACTACTATCTTTTTCAGCATCACCTTTAAACACATCAGCCTCCCCTTGATCTATTCCTCCCCTGTTTGGAGCATCCTCTTGAACAACTCCTGCTCTGTTCATCTCTTGTTCCTCAAGGGTCTTGACTCTGGCCTTTAGCTGAGAGATCTCTAAATCTTGACCCTTTATCTTTTCTGCCATTGTGGTATGCTGACTTTGAAGATTGGTACAAAAATCCATCAATTCCTTTAGTTGTTGTTGCATACTGCCCTCCTCACCACCAAGAGAAGTAACCCTTGGAGAGGATTCATGGGGCATGGCAGAGGTCTTAGGAATGTTTTCCCTGTCCTGCCCTGCATCTAAGCTAGAGACAGTAGGGAAAGCCTCTCCATGTTCAACATTTCCAATAGGAAATGCAGTCTCATCTGCTACAGGTGAAAGGGCTTTAGACTGAGAAATCCGTATAGCCCTTTTGGTCATTCTCCTAGGTGTGGGAGTGGGAGTTGGAAGAGATGTGGTGTGAGGCAGAGATACTTGTGGAGAAGTTTGAGTATCTTGAGGAGTGGGTTGGATGTCAGGAGGTGAAGATGTTTGAGTGTGATGAGGGGGAGAAACATGCTGGGGTGAGGGTGTGGGATGGGGCACAGTTGGGTTTACTTGCCCTTCACCCTGAGGAACAATCATGGTATCAAACAAAGGGACAGTCCTACCTGAAAAACTTAGACTGTTTACTCTGAGAGTAGTAAAAACCTTTTGAGTGTGACAAGGCACAAGATAAACTTCAGTATATTTGATAGTGCCAAACTGACTCATTTTCAAAAGTTTTTCAATAAACCTAGGGTACATTAGAAATTTACCCTTACTTTTTACATTCCTCATCATACCATCAAAAATCATCTTTGAAAAGTTGTAAGTTCTATTTGTGGCAAGACAGACAAGAGCAGTGGCAATATTGCTACTAAACTCATTAAAACTAGTACTCTTTGGACTCAAACTCTGCATAATGGTATGAATCAGAAACTTCCACTGACCTGAAAATTGACCTTTTTGAAAAGAAAATCTTTGATTAGGCAAAATATTATAACCCATCAGTGAAAGGTTTTCAAAAAGTTCATTGTCAGGCAAAGTACTAATCCTTCCTCATTCATTAGTTTGAGTGTAAGATGCCTCCTAATTGATGATTCAGAGATAGTCCTTTGTCTGCCATTGATGTTAGCAAGAATGTGTGTTTCTCCATCTGCTGTTTCGATCCTAGCAGTGGACCAAAACTGTCGGATGTGTGAAACATAGATAGTAGGACAAATAGTCAAGGCATACCTGATGTGGGAACATTGAAGAAAGTCCACTATCTGATGGAAATCCGTCGTTGTGCTCTGTTTTATCCAAAATTGCCAACCATGTTGTGGTAATCATAATAAATGTAAGTTGAGACCATTATTAGGGTTCTGGGTTTGATTGTTCACCTATTGGTAGTGTTGGTACTGTGGGCGTCCTCAATTGAGATTAGATAGGCACTTAAAAGAATGAATATAGAGTTGAAGCAAGATAGTTGAGATGTTATGAAGAGAAAATCATTTTAGAATAATAGAACTATCTCAAAACTCTATAGAAAGTAGTTATATAGAACATAAGCGGGCCAAAAAAAATCTCAACGCCTATTTAATTTAAATACAACAAACTTTTTTGAGCCCAACAGTGCCAACGGCTATATTGTCAGTGGGAAAATAGTCAAACAGTGGAAACTTAGTCTAGCAGTGGAAACTTTTTGGTCTAACAGTGGGAAATATTCCTAAGGGTATTAACAGAACTTCAATAATCAAAAGTAAGCCTATCCTATCCATACATACACACTTGCAGGAGCAAGATAGACACGCATGAATTCATGAGTCCTTTGCTTGCTATCTAACCCATGAAGAAAGTTTATACTCATATTTACTACTGAATCCATGTTGTATCCCATGGAGGTACTGCTAGCTTTAAGTTAGTACTGCTAGGCTAATAAAACACAAAGAAACAAGAAATAAGCAAATAAGCTAAAACAGATTACACACTCAAATGCCACAGCATATCCCATGCTCACCAAGAATGCTTAGAGAGACATAGGAGCAACTCTTGTGGACCAAATGTGTGTATAACCCATGAATGAGGACTCAGACTATAGTGCCTCAAAAGTTAATAACTTAAACAAGTAGATTAACCTTTACTCACCAGTGGGGATAGTCTAGGACTGGCTATGAGTATCCTAAGAATACCTGAATCCTAGAGGTTCCTATACCCAACCCAAGACAGATTTACTTACAACATTAGAACAGATGATATGAAACAATCCCTTTAGACACCATTTGTATCTCCATATACACCTCATCATGACATGCTCATCCCATAGTCTAGAAGCTGATTTTGAATCCAAAGAACTTGCCCACATCCACTTGCAGCTGCTACATACTCTGCCTCAGTTATGGAAGTGGCCACAATGGTCTGCTTCTTACATTGCCAAGAGATTAATCTTCTCCCCAAAAACTGACATCCTCCAGTGGTGGATTTCCTATCTTGACTAGCACCACCATAATCACTGTCTGAATATGCCACTAAGTCAAAGGGAGACTCTTTAGGATACCAAAGGCCTAGCTTAGGATGACCTCTTAGGTACCTAAAAATTCTCTTAACTGCGTGAAGATGGCACTCTTTGGGTGTCACTTGATGCCTAGCACAAGCACATACAACAAACATAATATCTGGTCTTGATGCAGTGAGATACATTAAAGATCCAATCATGGATCTATACAAATGAAGATCCACATCTTTACCAGTTCCATCTTTGCCCCAAGGATTCTCTCTATCCATGGGTGTGTTTGCTGACCTGAGCTCGGAGAAGCCAAACTTTTTCAGAATATCACCAACATACTTATCCTGAGAGAGGAAGATACCATCTTCCTTTTGTGAAACTTGCAGACCTAGGAAGAAACTGAGTTCACCCATAGCACTCATTTGGAATTTGTCATGCATTAGTTCCTCAAATTCTCTGCACAACTTTGGATTAGATGACCCAAAGATAATGTCATCCACATACACTTGAACTAGCAGAAACTCTCCTTTGTGCTTTCTGATAAATAATGTCTGATCTATGGTACCTCTTTGAAAGCCATTATCCAACAAATACTTGGACAGAGTGCCATACCAGGCTCTAGGTGCTTGGTGAAGTCCATACATAGCCTTGACCACCTTATAGACCTTGTGAGGAAATTGAGGATCTTGAAAACCAGGTGGCTGCATCACATATACATCTTCATCAATAGTGCCATATAAGAATGCACTTTTAACATCCATCTGATATACTGTTAAGCCCATAAAGGAGGCATAGGCTAAAAATAACCTAATAGCCTCAATCCTTGCAACTGGTGCAAAGACTTCTTCATAATCAATACCCTCTTCCTGAGTATGTCCTTGAGCCACCAGTCTGGCCTTGTTTCTTATGACTATACCCCTTTCATCTTTCTTGTTTTTAAGAACCCATTTTGTTCCAATAGGTCTCACCCCTGTTGGACAGTCAACTAAAACCCAAACATTCTGAATCTGAAACTGGAGCAGTTCCTCTTGCATAGCTTTAACCCAGCTTGGATCTTTGAGAGCTTCAGATATCTTTTTGGGTTCTTCTTGAGATAGAAAGGCTAAAAATAGGCACAAATCAAGTTAGCTACCAAAAGAAGTTTGACTCAGACACATATTTCTCACGCAAGTGGCTCAGGTGATGGAGTTGACACGCAGTCAAAGGTTCCTGATGAGCCAACAAAGGAGCAGTCTGGTACAGATGAAGGAGCTGGTAGCAAACCAGAGGTTCCCGATGTACCCAAATACAAGTCAGACAGTGAGGAAGAGTCATGGACATTCAGTGAAGGTGATGATGATGAAGATGATGCTAATGATGAGTCTGATGCACAAGATGATGATGCTAATGAAGATGATGATGACGGTGATGACTTCGTGCACCCAAACTTATCAACATTCACGAAAGATGACGAAGAAGAAAAAGATGAGAATGAAGATGATGATGAAGAAATTTCAGATCAGAGAGTGTACACACCTCCTGATTACCAATCCTCTAAGGAAAGTGAGAAACAGGAGGATGATGATATGGATCAGGGTGCTGAAGAAGAACATGATGATGAAGAGATGTTATACGGTGACTTGAATATCAATCTGGAGAGGAGAGATGCAGAGATGACTGAGGCTCATGTCACCACAGACACGGAAGACACTCAAGTGAATCCAAATGCTGTCACTCCAGCAGTTCAACAGCAAGGGTCTTCTGCGTCATCCGACTTGGTGTCAAAGTTTATCAATACCTCTCAAGATGAAGGTATTGAGTCTGTTTTCAACAAAGAGACTCTGGTAGATACTTCAGTTACCACTGCTACAGAGACACCTTTTCTCATCACATCAATTCATCAACCTCATGTTCCTATCACTCAAACCACACAACAAATACCAACTACCACAACAACAACAACACTTCCAACCACAATGCAGCCAGAGATCCCCGACTTTGCATCCATATTCGGCTTTGATCAACGAGTGTCCGCGCTGGAATCTGATGTGTCTTCTCTCAAGAACTCCAATCCATTTGCCGAAGCCGTCTCTTCAATTCCAAGAATTGTTGATGCCTATCTTAGATCAAAACTAAAAGAGACTGTGGATGTGGCTGTTCAACTAAAGTCAAATAAGCTCAGGGAAGAAGTACAAGCCAAAAATCAAGAATTTCTCAACTCACTTGATTCCAACATGCAGAAGATCATCAAGGAACAAGTCAAAGCTAAAACATCAAAGATCATGTCTAAAGTTGAGAAATATGTAACCGAGACTCTAGAAGCTGAAGTGTTGGTTCGTTCAACCAATCAACCCCAGATGTCGTACGGTGTGGCTACTTCTCTTTTGGAACTTGAGCTTAAGAAGATACTAATGGACAAAATAGAGGAGAATAAACCGATAGACAGATCAGAAGTTCAGAAGAATCTTTACAATGCGTTAGTGGAAGCTTATAATTCGGATAAAGACCTCATCTCCTCATATGGTGATGTTGTCATTATTCCAACGACTCACGACGACAAAGATAAAGATGAAGGACCCTCCGCTGGATCAAACCGAGGGTCAAAGAGACGGAGATCTGACAAGGAAGCTGAATCATCCAGAGAACCAAGTCATAAGGAGAGCAGGACAACAAGTTCTTCAAGAGGGGCCACCAGATCTCAACCTACTAATTTGGAAGATCTGTCACATCAAGAGTTCACTACAGGAGGCAATGAGGTAACTCCTGTAAGAGAGACACATGCTGAACGTCAATGGCACCCATCAAGCTCTCCTACTCTTGACCGTGAATGGAACCAAACTAAGACTGTCTCTGACTAACCTCCTCAACACTGGATTACGGATTTAGCTCAAGCTGCTGGCAAACAATCTTCTTTTGATGAATTTATGGCAACTCCCATCGACTTCTCTGCTTTCATGATGAACAGGTTTAAGATTGACCATCTAACTCAAGAGGTCTTAACCGGTCCAACTTATGATCTGATGAAAGGAACGTGCAAGAGTGTAGCAGAACTGGATTATCATTTGGAAGAAGTCTACAAAGCTACCCATGAACAACTGGACTGGAATAATCCTGAAGGCACGCCATATCCTCATAATCTCAGCAAGCCTCTACCTTTGATTCCAAATGCACGAGGACGTCTTGTAATTCCTTTCGACCATTTCATCAACAATGATCTGGAATATCTGAAAGGCGGAAGTTCAAGTTACAAGTATACCACTTCGATTACAAAGACGAAAGCTGCTGACTATGGTGAAGTTAAATGGATTGAAGACAGGATCCCGAGAAGTACATGGAGTACCGTACCAATTACCTATGACAGGCATGCGTACTGGGGAACATATCACTGGGGTCCGAAACGTCAGAAATTCTATGGATATGCCACGAACATGGAAACCTCTAAGGATGTTTACTCTAAGCACAGGATCATCGCGATCACCAATCTGAAGATCATGACGTTCTATGGTTATAGTCACTTGGAAGAGATCATGGTTAGACGACAGGATGATCAGTTATACAAGTTTCGAGAAGGCGACTTCAAGAGACTTTGCCGCCAAGACATAGAAGACATGCTACTCCTTCTGGTTCAAGGCAAGCTGACCAACCTTAGTCTGGACGATCGATATGCACTGAACGTGGCGTTAAGAATGTACACTCGTCGCATTGTCATTCAAGAACGTGTGGAAGATTTACAACTGGCAGTCGAAAGCTACCAGAAGAAGATCAACCTCACTAAGCCTGACACTTATCGATCTGATCTCTGACATATGATTCCATATACCGCATATCCAGAGATCCAAAGCATTATCTACCAGGACGACATGAGCAGAAATCGTTTGATGCGCACTGATGAACTACACAAGTTCAGTGACGGCACTCTTAATCATGTTCGCACTACTCTCAACGATATTGCTACCGGACTTCGGATGGATTACCTGCCAAAGAGACGATGGTCCAAGAATGACAAGCAGAGAGCTCGGGTGATGATGAATGCTATAGACAGAAAGCTCAGAGATAGAAGGTTGATGCGGAGCTTGGAAAAGTTTGTTGGTGGGAGACCGTACGGAGGTGACCTTCGGCTTCTGGAAAGGACCATATGAGTAATCATATGGTGTCCTCATCACTATAAGGTCATACTCTGTACATTATAACTTTGTGAATATGTGAATATGTGATATAGACTTATAATAGGATAATATAGTGTTCGAGTATGAAAGTTTTCACGAATTTCTCACAAAATTCAAAATCTTTCAAAATATCATACTCAACACTATATAATATACCTCACTATTTGAGGGGGAGCATTAAAATGTTCCTATATGTGATTTTATTACATCTTTTCCCTGAAAGTTTAATCAATTGATATTCAAAATATCAAGGGATTAACATTTTGAATAAGGGGAGAAAATGTGATTAAACTGAATCTAACCTGTATCGATATGTGATCATATAAAATGGACTCAGTGCACTCCAACTTAGCATGTACTACGATCACGATGCACATGTTAAGGGGGAGCTTTTAGTGATGATGAAAAACTTTCAGAGTGTTAAATCTTTTGATATTTATATCTAACACTTTGATTGAATTTTTCAATGTTTTTGGAAGGATTGTGATGGAATACCAAAAAGACCGGCCATGTACTTAAATTTATGGAGTTATAAGGCGGTTAGGCATAGGTATTCAAATCCTATGATCCAGCCAGAACCGGAGGGATCTACCCAGGGATATCCACTAGTTAGTGTAGAAGTCCTTAGGTATGAAAAAAGGAGTAAAAGTGAGAATAAGGGAATAGTGCAGACTGAGATGGAGCTATTACTGGAATAAACCCAACAAGGTAATAGTCATGAAGTCTCGGTAAGCACTGAAGGGGTTGAAGAATGAAAAAGAATTGTAAGGATAAAGGGTGTAAAGAAAGAAGCCCTCCATACACTTAGGCAGAAAATGGGTCAATACATATGCTGTCGGAAACACCAAGGTGTTGTCTGACATTGAAGACAGTCATGGACCCAGTGACGCTATGCACAACCCTCCCAAGCCACTCAAGGTCTCTCAACAGACTCTTGTTTCATTTCTCACAGAGATTACACTCATTTCTATTGACTTTCTCACTCCGAGTTAGTTGATATTGAAAAGGTGGCAGTCAACTCCAGCCTCCGATCACTAAAACTAAAAGTGCACTATTGAGTCTAGAGCCAAGAGATCATCCATATATCTCATTAGGACACTTATTCATCTATAACTAGTTTCTCACACACTGTGAAAACTAGTAATATCATTAGAGTCCTACGCATGATCCTTGTGATTTTGCCAGAACATCAGAGTAATACGAAAGTATTCACAATGACGATGGAAATCCTGCTTGAGCCAACATCAAACAAGCTCTTGGTAGGTGACTTGTGCGATTCTTTATGAATCAAACTTGTGACATCTGGAAAGAAACGATGGTGCGATTCTACTAGAATCAAACTTGTTCCAGGTTATGAATTGACGGTTGATGATGAAGTTTTGAAATGATTAACACTCTCGATATGTCACAAAAACTATTTTTCTAGTGACGTATCGATTGATTTTCAAATCAATTTTTCTATTCAATCGGTGAGATAGTAACTCACTAGTTCACTCATGTCGTGTTGTCTGCTTTGAGACGTTCTAGCAATGAGAATGGTTAGTACAGCTGCGAAACCCTGTCAAGGAGATTCTTCGGAATACTACCTGATCACAAGCAATATTTATACTGATCAACGGGGAACCGTGGTTATTGCAATCTTATTCGACAAAGTGACAAAGACACTTTCATCCATATCTGTTGTTTACCACTAACCTAAACCTGCAGGTACTCCCGACGGTTGATGTAGCTGATCCTAGACGAGTCACAATTCATAGCTACATGCTCATACCCGACCAAGAAATGTAAAGACATCATGAAAGCTCAAGTACATGTTTCAAGTCTTCCGCTACTCTGATACCAGACATTCCAGCTTTCAAGACAACAAATCAAGAAAGGTATGAGCATGTCGGTCCAGAAGTCTCAAACTCACAAGATGGTGATATTCTCAAGATGACGATATGAGATTATGCTTGGCTGATGATCTCAAGATGCTCAAGATCACAGATTCTTATACAAGTTAAAGATAAAGGAACAAGCTCTATCCTGAAGTCTATGCACACAAAGTCACATTCACAACAAGATAAAGATTTGAAGTTTACGAGCTAAAGACTATAGATGAAGCATAGTATGCTAAGTTTATCATTTTGTAAAATGGGGTGACCTCCCTTAGGGGGAGATTGTTGGAAACAAGAAAAGTATCGGTCACTCCCAAGTTGTAATAGTCATTAGCCCGTAGTTAGTTAAGGGATTAGATTAGTAATCTAATCCGGCCCAAGGCCCATGGAAAGCCCATCTTAGCCCATGGTGCCTTCTAGGAGTATAAATACACCTCTCCATGCCTTGGAGAGGTGGTTGGTTGTTTTCATTTCTTACATTTCATTCCATCTAATAATACATTCATCCATTTCATACTTTCTCTCTCTAGAAACTTCTCAACCCACATCTCACTCTTGTTCTTGGTAATATCATAAGATTACAAGTATTCTACAATTGGTATCAAGAGCCATGGAGTGGTGTGTTTAGTTTTTGTGTTTTGTCTTTTGGTTCGTGTGTTTTTCTTTGCATTTCGTCCATTTCTTCTTGTTCTTCTTACATTCGAAGCTTTGGTTTGCACTAAAAGATCGGTTACTTTGGTAAATCTGATCTAGTATCGTTAAGATATAGGTGTACATGCTTTGAATCTAGAAAAACATCATCTTTTTGTCACTTTTGTATTCAAAACCTTTAGAAAGAACAAAATTTTGATTTTAAATTTTTCGGCTTAAAAACCTTAAAGTTTTCATTTTTATTTTTCCCATAGGGTTAGTAATACTTGTTGTACAAGATTTTTTGCAAAAAACCAATCAAAAGTGTGTCTTTTTGAGTTTTGAAAATTTTTGATATCGTCACTATTGGAACTGAACGAGTTAGTTGTAGTTGGAACCGAACGAGAAGGACCGAACTAGGTGTCTTCAGTTGGAACCGAACGAGTTATCTTAGTTAGAACCGAACGAGTTATTTCGTAGTTGGAACCGAACTAGTGTATCTGTGGTTGAGCCGAACTAGTGTATTTCTTACTTGGAACCGAACGAGTGATTTCTTTTGGAAGCGAACGATTTTTACACTTGTGAGCCGAACTAGTTTCTTCTAGTGACAACCGAACTAGTGGAAGCCTTTGACAACTAAACTAGTAGAAGCCTTTGACAACCGAACTAGTTAACCTCTCTTTGACAACCGAACGAGTGTTTGCCAGTGACAATCGAACGAGTGTGTTTTGTTTGACAACCGAACGAGTAATTTCCCTTGGAACCGAACTAGTAATTTCCCTTGGAACCGAACCTGTGATTCCCTTTGGAACCGAACGAGTGTTTTCAAACTTAAAACATATTTACTTTAATTTAAATTATACGGTTCTTTCTTTGACTTGTAAAATCTCGTGATACATTAAATTATTTTCCCGGTTTAGTCAAAGATTTGTAAAATCCCGTGTAGTTTCAAGAATTAATTCAAGACTCAACAAACACATAATCAATCACAAAATCTTTCCACCACCGATCGATCATTTTGTAATCTTGTTGATACCACGTTATCAATGACGACTCTTGCGGATAAATCACTTCTCTCGGGTGGCGATAATAAACCACCGATGCTTGAAAAACATTTGTATGATTCATGGAAAAGCAGGATGGAACTTTATATGATGAATAGACCACATGGCAGAATGATCCTTGCTTCCGTTCAGAAAGGTCCACTGGTTTGGCCATCAATCACTGTGGATGGTGTTACAAGACTCAAGGAATATACTGAACTCAGTCCTACTGAAACCATTCAAGGTGATTGTGATATCAAAGCAATTAATATCATTCTCCAAGGCCTACCAAATGAAATCTATGCTCTTGTGAGTCAACATCGTGTAGCCAAAGATCTTTGGGAGAAGATTAAACTGCTAATGCAAGGAACGTCTTTAACAAAACAAGAACGAGAGTGCAAGTTGTATGATGAGTTCGATAAGTTCACTTACAAGAAAGGAGAGTCGTTACACGAGTATTACTTGAGGTTCACTTTGTTACTAAATGATATGAATATCTATAAGATGCCACTGGAGCAGTTTCAAGTTAATACCAAGTTTCTGAACACTCTTCCCGATGAATAGAGCAAATTTGTTACTGATGTTAAATTGGTCAAAGACTTGCATACTACAAATATTGATCAGCTTCATGCTTATTTGCAACAACATGAGCGACATGCAAATGAAGTTCGGATGATGCATGAACGTAACTCTGATCCTCTTGCTTTAATTGCATCTCACCAGTTAACTCAGCTTGCTTATCAATCTCATCTACACACTTACTTAAACTCACAACCTCAACAACAAGTTTCACCATATAGTTGCCGAAAATGAACATTTGAAACAGACATATAAGCAACTTTATGAATCGATTAAACCAACACGTGTTCGATCAAAAGACCAATGTGATGCGTTAATTAATCAAGTTAATCAAAAGTCTATAGAAATTTGTGATTTAAATTAAAACTTTCAGGAAACATGGCTTGGTCATAACACACAGGAAAAAATTATTAAGGAAACTTAATAGCAAAGAATCAGTTGATGTTGCTGGTGACCTCTCTGATGATCCATTCAGTGTCTAAGATCGATATGGAACCAATCACGCCTAAATTGTTAAATATACGAACAGCTCACTCTGCATATATTAAACACACTTAAGAAGAAGCGGTTGTCCTTAGGGATATAGTCGAACATGTAAAAGCTAATTATCCTCAAGATCTACTTTTAGAGTATGCCTTTAGGTATACCAAAGTCATCCAGGAATCGCTTTTTGCATCAGTAAGACTCCCTAGCATCAACAATTTTGGTCCACAGATAGTTGCTGTTATCTAGGAGAAAGGATAAAAGGTTAGGTTGTAAGCCACTCACATCGTCAAAAAACACAAACACTAGATTTGCAATTATAACATAGTTTTTCTAACAAAAGTATTTTTTGTTGGGTTTTGGCATTCTACAGGAATAAGACTCCCTACTAGTGCTAGCGGATCCCGACCTTCAGGAAATACCAGGAATGATACGATTCAGCGACCACCAAGTAGGAATCTGAAGAATAACGTAGAAGCCCACCATAGGAACGTTAAGTCAAGTTCGAATAAAAGGAATTAAAAAACAAAAAAAAGAAATTGTTAAACTGATGGATCTGCAACTGTGCAGCGATTTCTAAGAAATTGAAAAATCGAGATTGTTTATGTTAAACATGATGAATTGCATGTCCTTCTGATAATTTTGTGTTTTTCTAAATCTATTAATGATGTGAAATCTCGTGTTAAGTCTAAACCTATAAAGAAAATGTCTAAGAAAGAAGTTTGGAAACCTACAAGAAAGGTGTACACTAGGATCGGATACATTTGGAGACCTACAGGTAGGACCTTCACTTTTGTAGGAAATGCGTGCCTTTAACAGGAATAACCACTACTAAATGAAGTGCCTCTTAGGAAACCTATTATTCTAGAAACTATCACCCAACCAGAGGTAAAATTACGTATGTTAGGTAGACCTAGGAAAATAAGAATACTGATTCCAAATAGCAAACCTAAGGTTACTAAATCTGTATCTGCTAATACAAAGGAACCCAGTTAATCCTGGGGATCCACACATACCGACATTCCATCTTCCTCTCTTACTGCATGCAGGTTGTCCAAATCGTCATGTGGTATTTGGACTCCGGTTGCTCCAAGCAGCATAGTCGAAGATCGCTCCTCAACTCACCACTTCATCAGTAAATCATGGGTACTGTAAAATTCGGAATGGATCATGTGCCAAAGATTATAGTTAGAGGAGAATTAACAATTGGGAATGTCACCATTTCAAGGGTATATTATGATGAAGGGCTTATGGGCATAAAATTATCTCTGTGGGACAATTTTTTTATGATTCCAACCTCGAAGTTGCCTTTCGCCAACACACCTACTACATTCGCAATCTAGAAGGTGTTGATCTACTAATTGGATCTCGAGGGAATAATCTTTATACACTCTCACTTGGTGATATGATGGCGTCCTCTCCTATTTGCCTCCTGTTGAAGGCCTCTAAAACCAAGTCTTGCTGTGGCATCGTCGTCACTCGCATTTGAACTTCGGCTATAATCACTTGCCATACATGACGATGTAAGTAGGTATCCCTAAACTCAAGTTGTTAAAAGGACCATTTGGTGATGTCCACAATTGCATTAGGCAAGGAGCTTGAAGAAACCCACAAACCCAAATCAGAGGACACCAATCAAGAAAAACTTATCTGCTACACATGGATCTTGTGGGCTATGCGTGTCCCCGCCATTGCAAGTGAAAAAGTATGTCCTAGTTTATTGAAAATGATACTCTCGAATTACATGGGTTAAAAATGCTGCGATCAAAAGATTAAGCTCCTGCTATTATTCACACCTTTTTGAAGATGATCCAAGTAAGAAACTTAAGGAAACCGTCGACGCATCCGAACATTAACGAAACTGAGTTTTCTAATCACAAAATTGACTGAATATTGATAAGGGGTTGTGCATCTCTCATGGAAACATTGGTTGCTCGCTCTCCACAGCAAAACAGTGTAGTTGAAAGATGAAATCGTACGCTAATTGAAGCAGCTCGCACCATGTTAATTTATGCAAAAGCTCCTTTATTTCTATGGGCAGAAGTGGTTGCCACGGTATGCTACACCCAAAATCGTTCCATGATACTCTGACGTCACGGTAAAACACCATACGAGCTTCTGCACAACAAACCTCCCGACCTATCGTATCTACATGTGTTCGGTGCACTCTGCTACCCAACTAATGATAGCGAGAACCTGGGCAAGTTATAGCCGAAAGCAGACATTGGTATTTTCATTGGTTATGCACCCACGAAAAAGGCATTCCAGATTTACAATAGACGTACCAGACGAATAATTGAAACCATTCATGTTGACTTTGATGAGCTGACAGCGATGGCTTCTAAACAAAGCCGTTCAGGACCCGCACTTCAAGATATGACTCCTGCAACAATCAGTTCAGGACTCGTGCCAAACCCTCCTTCTTCAACACCATTTGTACCACCATCTAGAGATGATTAGGATTTGTTGTTTCAACTGATGTTTGATGAGTTATTCATTCCCTCACCTAATGTTAACTTACCAGCACCTACAGTTATTTCTCCTATCCCTGAAGTAGTTTCTCCAGAATCTGCTATTTTAACTGGCTCTCCTTCCTCAACAACATTTTATGCGAAGATGGCCCCCTCTCTGTTTTTGTTGCCCTGCAGTAAACTCTCAAACCACTAGAAACACAATCTCCTTCATTTCTAATGAGCTGAAGAAGAGAACCATTACTTACCACTGCACACTAAGATGATGAGTCCTCTCTTTTGTATTCAAATACCAGAAAATGTACTTGACACTTCATCTTCATCGGAAATGATTCATTCACTTGTGCAACCCGATCACCAACTTTCAGAACACAACAACAAATGGACCAAGGATCATCCACTTGAAAACATTATCAGTGAACTTGGACGACCAGTTTCCACTCGACTCCAACTTCATGAACAAGACCTATTCTGCTACTATGACGCCTTTCTAACATCAGTGGAACCTAAGACCTACAAAGAAGCGTTAACTCAAGCATGTTGGATTGAAGCTATGCAAGAGGAACTTCATGAATTTAAATGCCTTGAGGTTTGGGAACTTGTTCCGCCTCTTGACAAAGCGATGGTCATCACTCTTAAGTAGATCTATAAGGTTAAGCTGGACGAGTTAGGTGGGATTCTGAAAAATAAGGCTCGGTTAGTCGCTCGTGGTTATCGTCAGGAAGAGGGAATCAATTTTGAAGAGTCTTTTGCTCCGGTTGCATGATTAGAATCTATTCGGATCTTTCTCGCACATGTCGCTCCAATTAAAAAAAAAAAAAAAAAAGAAGGGGGGGGTCGTCTACCAAATGATGCTAGAAGACCGCATTTTTGAATGGTGAATCATACGAGGAAGAAGTCTATGGTTAGCCAGCGACGGATTCGTGGACCTGACAACCCAACCACGTGTTCAAGCTTAGAGAAAGGCTCTATATGGGTGAAACAAGCACCACGCGCACGTGATGACATGCAGTCATCATTCCTGATATCCCAAACATCTCTAAGGCTCAGTGGATCCCATCTCTGTTCATCCGGCGAAATGGCAAGGAGATACTTTTAGTATAAATTTATGTCGATGATATCATATTTGCTGCATCCACGCCTAAACTAAGTGACCAATTTGCTAAACTCATATGTTCTAAATTTAAGATGTCAATGATGGGCAAAATCTCATTTTTCTTAGGACTACAGATTTCTCAAAGTCCTAGAGGCATCTTTATCATCCAATCTAAATATGCCCTTAAATCCTTAAAGAAATATGGCTTATGCATCTTGTGAAACCCCCCAAAGGGGGAGGGGGACAAAAAAAACAAAAAAAAAAAATACTCCATGGTGGAGAAATCAAACTGGATTGAGGATACAGAAGGGAAAACGTTGATCCATCACACTAGCGTGGCCATGATTGACACCTTGCCTTTACCCGGTCACAGCCAAGTAGCCTGACCTACATTTGCCATTTGCATGTATCCCGGTATCCAGGCTCGTCCTACCAAAAAGCACTTAAATGGCGTTAAAAAGGATTTTTTGAATCCTAAAAGGAATCGTAAATCGAGGACTTTGGTATCCGAAGGATTCTTCAATTGCACTAACGGCTTATGCAGATGCGGATCATGCTGGTTGTCAAGATACACGCCGTAGCACATCTGGTAGTATGCAGTTCCTCGGAGATCGCCTCGTTAGCTGGTCATCAAAACGGCATAAAAGCGCTGCGATATCCAGTACGGAAGCTGAATACATCGCCTTATCCGGCTGTTGTGCTCAAGTCTTATGGACAAGATCACAACTCACCGACTATGGCCTTGGATTCAACAAGATTCCAATGTACTGTGATAACAAAAGCGCAATTGCCTTGTGCTGCAACAACGTTCAACATTCGAGGTCCAAGCATATCGACATCAGATACCACTTTATCAAGGAGAATATTGAGAATGGCGTGATCGAACTTTACTTTGTCAACACAGAGTATCAGCTGGCTGACATTTTCACTAAGGCTTTATGTCGGGAAAGAATAAAATTCCTTTCTGCTAAGCTGGGTATGAAAACGATGTCTCCTGACACTCTGCAAAAGTTGGCAGATGAAGTGGACGAATAGTGGTGGTACCTATTCGGATATCCTTTGTATCATATGTATATATTCAAAAAATCCGAAAAACCAAAAAGATTTTCTTTTTTCTATAAACCTTTTCAAAAACAAAATATAAAATTATAAAATGAAAAATTCAAAAAGAAGTTTTTTAAATGGGATGTCTTTTGCAAACGATAATATTTATGTCCTTAGAAATGTCTTTTAATAAAGATACGAGGTCATAAATAAAGTTCGTGCAAAAGTTTAAATGTTTTCAAAACATGCCATATGGTTTACTATTATTTCTGATAGTAACCCGCTTTTCGCCCTGAGGAAAACATGTCGTCAACAAAATAAATAACAAGACAGTTGTTCCTAACAACGAGAATTTATTCTCGGGCATGGTCTACTTTACGGCCATGCAAAGGCTTGTGATTATTTTGCATCACAACCCGTGCTTTCTTTATGTCCATAAGTGTACGCCTCAGTGCACTTATGTGTACAAATAAGAGAAATCTTATTTGCCATGGTGTTTGTTGTGTTTATCTAAAAATAAAACATTCCTTCATCTAAAAATAATTTCTCAAAGTGACATTCGACTTCTCAATCAACGACTACAGCTCTTTAAATAGAAAATGGGTCATTGATTGAGGGGGAGAGAATGTCAAATTTCTTCGTCATGATTAAATGTGCTTAAAGGGAAAAAGGTTTTTAAATGATAATGAAACATCACTATTAGAAAGTTAATTGAGTATAACTTGCATGTGCCTTATGTGTTATCTGTTTAAGCCTTTAGGGTATATTTTGCTAATAGAAGTCTATAGGTATGAGAGTATAAAACATTAGGGACCATGTGTGCTATTTGTTTAAGCTTGAATATGCCTTATAAAACTTTGCATGCAAAATATAAAGATATCTAAACTTGAGGGACCATAAGTGTGTAAAATGAATCTTAAGTTAACATCTACCCTAATCACTCCCGTCCCACTCACTGTTCACCCTCTTCACTCATTCAATAAACACACACACGCTACACACTTATGATCCAAACCATCTATATCATTCATTTCAAGCAAACTTCATCGAAAAGGAACTAAATAAAATGTGTTCTACCGCGCCTAGTGTCCACAACTTCCTAATGAATTCCTTGTCTGCCATGTTTTTAATCGTGACAACCCTAATTATCGAATTAGGGTTCTTAAAATCAAAAGTGGATAATACTTGAAATTGATTGAGGGTTTTTGTTGTTCTAGGTGTGTAGTATATATGTATTAAACAGTTTGATGTAGTTTGATCATATGTATAAGATTTGATGGTATGCTTTGCTCGAAAATGTGGGTTTATGATATATGTTGAATAAATGTTTATGGATAAAGTGTGGGTGTGTTATAATATGCATCTGTATATGTGTGTGAATCATCTATAAGGCCATATTGATTATCATTCGTGTTTTTGATTATAAATGCTCTTTGTGAATCTAACTACTTTGAGGTTTCATGAACCGAACTAAAGTTATCCTTCCTATACCGAACGAGTGACTCCCTTTAGGAATCGAACGAGTGATACACAATGTGAACCGAACGAATAAATCCTTAAAGAGTCGAACGAGTATATATATATAGTGTGAGCCGAACGAGTCATATACTTTGTAAACCGAACGAGTAACTTTTAGTGTGAACCGAACGAGTAGATTGACAGTGTGGGCCGAACGAGTGATATTCAATGTGGACCGAACGAATAAATTCTTTCATGGGCCGAACGAGTAAGAATTTTGAGAGTCGAACGAGTAAACTTTTAAGGGCCGAACGAGATGGATCCTTTGTGAGCCGAACGAGCTAAGTCTTTTGAGAGCCGAACGAGTAAACATTTAAGGGCCGAACGAGAGGGAACCTTTGTGAGCCGAACGAGCTAAGCCCTATGAGAGCCGAACGAGTGAACTTTTGACATAACACACTTTAGATCAAATTTTTCCAAATAAGGATAAATTAAAATCTCTCTTAGTTCAATATAGGCTATAAATGCTTAACAAATCCAAGGTTAACTAAATTCAACTTAGGTTATCTAAATTTTCTACTAGTTAGACAAACTAAGATCCCTAAATTGTTAAACTAGTTGCCTTTGTCACTAAAGCTTATTGTCTATCTAAGAAGATTGATCTTCAAAAGTGCTAAAAGTCATATCGGTTCAACTGCATAAGTAAAAGTGTCACATTATAAACTGCATTGACTCTTTCTTAAGTAGAATCATGGACATCTCAAAAGCTGATCAGATTGCTTTGGATGATGAATTGGTCACTCCTGCCAACCGGCTGAAGATTGGGAAATGCAATTTACGATTAAGCTCTGATCTCACATCCAAAGAAGCTACTCTACAAGTGGTTTATGATGTGTTAAAGCTCACTCCCTTCTACAAGGCATTTCAAGTCTCAGCGGACGTTCTAGAGATTTATATGCAAGAGTTCTGGGCCACAGCAAACATTCACAACCGTTCGATTCGATTCAAGATGAACAACAAGAAACATATTGTCAATCTTGAGGACTTCAGACAAATGCTTCAAATATGCCCAAAGATTCATAATCAGAAGTTTGATGAACCACCGTTTGAGCAAGAGATTCTCACATTTCTCACAAGTCTTGGCCACAGTAGAGAGACAAGGAAGATCATTGATGTCAATGTCAACAAGCTATATCAACCCTAAAGATCATTTGCTGCAGTTATCAACAAATGCCTCAGTGGTAAAACCTCATATGACAGTCTTCGTCTTTCTCAAGCTTAAATCATCTGGGGAATGTACCATAAAAAGAATGTGATTATGTATTTCTTCTATGGGAGGACTTCACGTTTCAAATTGAGAATAAGAATTTGAAGAAGACTAATGTGATGTACTATCCACGATTCACCAAGCTTGTGGTCAACTACGTCATGTAAAAGGATCCAGCTATTCCAAGAAGGAACAAGATTAATTGGTATCAGAGCTATGCTAGGAATGACCCCATGTTCACCACTA
>BQNB010014412.1:48806-75173 GCA_026074375.1 Tanacetum coccineum
TGTGGAAACTGAGGATCTTGAAAACCAGGTGGCTGCATCACATATACATCTTCATCAATAGTGCCATATAAGAATGCACTTTTAACATCCATTTGATATACTGTTAAGCCCATAAAGGAGGCATAGGCTAAAAATAACCTAATAGCCTCAATCCTTGCAACTGGTGCAAAGACTTCTTCATAATCAATACCCTCTTCCTGAGTATGTCCTTGAGCCACCAGTCTGGCCTTGTTTCTTATGACTATACCCCTTTCATCTTTCTTGTTTTTAAGAACCCATTTTGTTCCAATAGGTCTCACCCCTGTTGGATAGTCAACTAAAACCCAAACATTCTGAATCTAAAACTGGAGCAGTTCCTCTTGCATAGCTTCAACCCAACTTGGATCTTTGAGAGCTTCAGATATCTTTTTGGGTTCTTCTTGAGATAGAAAGGATAAAAATAGGCACAAATCAAGTTAGCTACCAAAAGAAGTTTGACTCAGACACATATTTCTTACGCAAGTGGCTCAGATGATGGAGTTGACACGCAGTCAAAGGTTCCTAATGAGCCAACAAAGGAGCAGTCTGGTACAGATGAAGGAGCTGGTAGCAAACCAGAGGTTCCCGATGTACCCAAATACAAGTCAGACAGTGAGGAAGAGTCATGGACATTCAGTGAAGGTGATGATGATGAAGATGATAATAATGATGAGTCTGATGCACAAGATGATGATGCTAATGAATATGATGATGACGGTGATGACTTCGTGCACCCAAACTTATCAACATTCACGAAAGATGACGAAGAAGAAAAAGATGAGAATGAAGATGATAATGAATAAATTTCAGATCAGAGAGTGTACACACCTCCTGATTACCAATCCTCTGAGGAAAGTGAGAAACAGGAGGATGATGATATGGATCAGGGTGCTGAAGAAGAACATGATGATGAAGAGATGTTATACGGTGACTAATATCAATCTGGAGAGGAGAGATGCAGAGATGACTGAGGCTCATGTCACCACAAACACGGAAGACACTTAAGTGAATCCAAATGTTGTCACTCCAGCAGGTCAACAGCAAAGGTCTTCTGCGTCATCCGACTTGGTGTCAAAGTTTACCAATACCTCTCAAGATGAAGGTATTGAGTCTGTTTTCAACAAAGAGACTCTGGTAGATACTCCAGTTACCACTGCTACAGAGACACCTTTTCTCATCACATCAATTCATCAACCTCCTGTTCCTATCACTCAAACCACACAACAAATACCAACTACCACAACAACAACAACACTTCTAACCACAATGCAGCCAGAGATCCTTGACTTTGCATCCCTATTCGGCTTTGATCAATGAGTGTCCGCGCTGGAATCTGATGTGTCTTCTCTCAAGAACTCCAATCCATTTGCCGAAGCCGTCTCTTCAATTCCAGGAATTGTTGATGCCTATCTTGGATCAAAACTAAAAGAGACTGTGGATATGGATGTTCAACTAAAGTCAGATAAGCTCAGGGAAGAAGCACAAGCCGAAAATCAAGAATTTCTTAACTCACTTGATTCCAACATGCAGAAGATCATCAAGGAACAAGTCAAAGCTAAAACATCAAAGATCATGTCTAAAGTTGAGAAATATGTAACCGAGACTCTGGAAGCTGAAGTGTTGGTTCGTTCAACCAATCAACCCCAGACGTCGTACGGTGTGGCTACTTCTCTTTCGGAACTTGAGCTTAAGAAGATACTAATGGACAAAATAGAGGAGAATAAATCGATAGACAGATTAGAAGTTCAGAAGAATCTTTACAATGCGTTGGTGGAAGCTTACAATTCGGATAAAGACCTTATATCCTCATATGGTGATGTTGTCATTATTCCAACAACTCACGATGACAAAGATAAAGATGAAGGACCCTCCGCTAGATCAAACCGAGGGTCAAAGAGATGGAGATCTAACAAGGAAGCTGAATCATCTAGAGAACCAAGTCATAAGGAGAGCAGGACAACAAGTTCTTCAAGAGGGGCCACCAGATCTCAACCGACTGATTTGGAAGATCTGTCACATCAAGAGTTCACTACAGGAGGCAATGAGGTAACTCCTGTAAGAGAGACACATGTTGAACATCAATGGCACCCATCAAACTCTCCTGACTCTGACCATGGAATGGCAAACCTTACTAAGAATGTCTCAGACTAACCTCCATATGGTCTTTCAAAATAAGTCACGGAATAAACGGATAAAGTTTTTGATAATGACGGATAACAATTTAAAGGAAAGTTACTTTATATTAACTACAAGGGCTTTAAATGTCATTTGTTTCAAACTTTAGGGACTTATGTACAATGTAAGACTCAGTAAATTCAGGCTTTAAACTACGTACGACGAATATTGCAAACACCTCATTGTTGTAAAAGACTTAGGAATGTTTGAAAATAATTAAATAGTTTTAATGGCCTTGAAGTTGATTCTCACGGGGTAGATCTAAGCTTATTAATTCTTCGAACACTATCTCCAGTATATTTGCGTACTAGGTTTTGCTGATTCCGAGGTATCGAAACCAGCAAGGAGGGAGGAATAGTTATACAAGAAAGATAATGAGTACACGTGATAGAATTCATACCCTATTCTCATTTTAGGTCATTTCGGGAAGACAAATGTCATAACCGCAGAGAAAATCAGTGTTTAACTTGTTTCTTTCGGGTGCACTATTTCAACTACATGAGGGTAGAGATATCTTGTGATTTTAAGTATGCATCATTTAAGATGCTAGGAGGAAGTGTTGTAAGAAGATTTATTCTAAGCGTGAGAAGATTGGTTACTGATTCAATTAATGCTTCCTTTAACGGTCAATCACTAAGTTTAATTATAAAAGGAGTATAAATATTTGATAAAAGAGGTACATATAGGTATGATAAGTATGATGATTCCTTCAGTTAGTCAGTATCCAGCTGGAAGAAATGTTTACATTTGGGACTTAGTTGACTTAGGTGTTATAATTTTGACTAATTAGATGGAATAATTGTGACATCCGGGACTTAGTTGACTTTGGTGTTACAATTTATATCATAAATATCATGTAAGGAGAAATGCGGACATCCGGGACTTAATTGACTTTGGTGTTACAGTTTCGAATTAATTGTGTACTTCAGATATTTGAGCTTCATACATCAAGACCTCTTAACACGGCTTGCAAGAAAGATTTGAATCTACTCAAGATCAGAGTGCTGGTTTAGGGGGAAGCTAAGACAACATCAACACCGACATCACCAACCACACTAGCTCAAGTTACATATGTATCCGAATCTGTTTCATACTCGAAGGTTAAAGCAAAGAATTTCATAACTTGGAAAGAAAGTTGAAGCAATGCCAAAGAGTGCTTGGACAGAGAAAGATCAAATCGACATCTTCTTGAAAGAAAGAAGGTTAATGAGGAGCTTCGAAATGTTCGTTGGTGGGAGATTGTACGAAGGAGACCTACGGCTGCTACAAAGGACCATATGATTTCATCATATGATGTTCTCATCATTCAGGTCAAATCTTCGTATAAAATAAACATGTGAATATGTACAAAAGTAGTAAAAGACTTAGGCTTATGTGGTGTTCGAGTACGATGATCTTTCAAGAATTTTTCACGAAATTTAAAATCTTTCTAAATAACGTACTTGACACTATATAATATCCCTCATAATTTGAGGGGGAACATTAAAATGTTCCTGATCTTTTGTGTAACATTTTCTCCCCAAACGTTTAATCAATTGATATCCACAATATCAAGGAATTAACATTTTGAATAAGGGGAGAAAATGTGATTAAACTGAATCTAACTTGTATCAAAATGCAATCATATAAAATGGACTCAGTGCACTCTACACTTAGCATGTACTACGATTACGATGCACATGTTAAGGGGGAGCTTTTAGTGATGATGAAAAACTTTCAAAGTGTTAAATCTTTTGATATTTATATCAAACACTTTGATTGAACTTTTCAATGATTTTGGAAGGATTGTGATGAAATGCCAAAAATACCGACCATGTATTTAAATTTATGAAGTTATAAGGCGGTTAGACATAGGTATTCAAATCCCATGATCCAGCCAGAACCGGAGGGATCTACCCAGGGATATCCACTAGTTAGTGTAGAAGTCCTTAGGTATGAAAAAAGGAGTTATGTGAGAATAAGGGAAAAATGCAGACTGTGATGGAGCTATTACTGGAATAAACCTAACAAGGTAATAGTCATGAAGTCTCGGTAAGCACTGAAGGGGTTGATGAATGAAAAAAAATTGTAAGGATAAAGGGTGTAAAGAAAGAAGCCCTCCATACACTTAGGCAGAAACCGGGTCAATACATATGCTGTCGGAAACACTTAGTTGTTTTCTGACATTGAAGACAGTCATGGACCCAGTGACGCTATGCACAACCCTCCTAAGCCACTCAAGGTTTCTCAACAGACTCTTGTTTCATTTCTCACGGAGATTACACACATTTCTATTGACTTTCTCATTCCGAGTTAGTTGATATTGAAAAGGTGGCAGTCTGCTCCAGCCTCTGATCACTTAACCAAAATGCACTATTGAGTCTAGAGCCAAAAGATCATCCATAAATCTCATTAGGATACTTATTCATTATAAGCTAGTTTCTCACACACTGTGAAAACTAGTAATATCATTAGAGTCATACGCATTATCCTTGTGATTTTGCCAGAACATCAGAGTGATATGCAAGTATTCACAATGACGATGGAAATCCTGCTTGAGCCAACATCAAACAAGCTCATGGTAGGTGACTTGTGCGATTCCTTGTGAATCAATCTTGTGACATCTGGAAAGAAACAATGGTGCGATTCTATCAGAATCAAACTTGTTCCGGGTTATGAACTGACGGTTGATGATGAAGTTTTGAAATGATTAACACTCTCGATATGTCACAAAAACTATTTTCTAGTGACGTATCGATTGATTTTCAAATTAATTTTTCTATTCAGTCGGTGAGATAGTAACTCACTGGTTCACTCATGTCGTGTTGTCTGCTTTGAGACGTTCCGGCAATGAGAACGGCTAGTACAGCTGCGAAACCCTGTCAAGGAGATTCTTCGGAATACTACCTGATCACAGGCAGTATTTATACTGATCAACGGGGAACCGTGGTTATTGCAACCTTATTCGACAAAGTGACAAAGACACTTTCGTCCATATCTGTTGTTTACCACTAACCTAAACCTGCAGGTACTCCTGACGGTTGATGTAGCTGATCCCAGACGAGTCACAATTCATAGCCACATGCTCATACCCGACCAAGAAATGTAAAGACATCATGAAAGCTCAAGTACATGTTTCAAGTCTTCCGCTACTCTGATACCATACATTCCAGCTTTCAAGACAACAAATCAAGAAAGGTATGAGCATGTCCGTCCAGAAGTCTCAAACTCACAAGATGGCGATATGAGATTATGCTTGGCTGATGATCTCAAGTTGCTCATGATCACAGATTCGTATACAAGTTAAAGATAAAGGAACAAGCTCTATCCTGAAGTCTATGCTCACAAAGTCACATTCACAAAGATTTGAAGTTTACGAGCTAAAGACTACCGATGAAGCATAGTATGCTAAGTTTATCATTTTGTAAAATGGGGTGACCTCCCTTAGGGGGAGATTGTTGGAAACAAGAAAAGTATCGGTCACTCCCAAGTTGTAATAGTCATTAGCCCGTAGTTAGTTAAGGGATTAAATTAGTAATCTAATATGGGAAGCCCATCTTAGCCCATGGTGCCTTCTAGGAGTATAAATACACTTCTCCATGCCTTGGAGAGGTGGTTGGTTGTTTTCATTTTTTACATTTCATTCCATCTAATAATACATTCATCCATTTCATACTTTCTCTCTCTAGAAACTTCTCAACCCACATCTCACTCTTGTTCTTGGTAATATCATAAGATTACAAGTATTCTACACTATACCCCTTTCATCTTTCTTGTTTTTAAGAACCCATTTTGTTCCAATAGGTCTCACCCCTGTTGGACAGTCAACTAAAACCCAAACATTCTGAATCTGAAACTGGAGCAGTTCCTCTTGCATAGCTTTAACCCAGCTTGGATCTTTGAGAGCTTCAGATATCTTTTTGGGTTCTTCTTGAGATAGAAAGGCTAAAAATAGGCATAGCTGTAGGAGATCAGGGTCAGCCTTTTGATGAATTGTGGCCATAAAGCTTTGTTCATCAACATTCTTAGACTTATGTCTAGTTAAAACTAGAGTATCAACAGGACCAATTATCTGATCCTTTGGATGATCTTTATGAATCCTGAGAGTGGGGGTTGGACTAACTTGAATGGTAGTCTCCATATTGCTAAGATCAGCTTCCACTTCAGTCAGTCTAGTTACATGAGATGTATCTCCAAAGAAATCTTCCACTCTGGTCTCAGATGAAACAACATTGGATATTGATGGTGGCTAAGAGTATATCAATCCTCCTCTAGATTTAATAACAGTTGGAACAGGGGAACTAACAGTGGGAACTGTGGTATCCACTGTTGGGGTTGAAGGAGGCTCAGTTGAATCAATAGTGAAGACATTTTCACTAGCAGTGGGAACATGTGTATTAATAGTGGGGACAACAGCTTCCACTGTTAAGGTTGAAGAGATGCCACTATTTTCAGGAACTTCTACATTTACTTCATTTGTAACCTGGTCAGAAACCTCTTTATCCCTATGAGCCTCTTCTTGTTCCTTTTGAGATGAACCAATATGAATGTCACCACTTTTCTTTGCAGCATCATTGGTAGTTATCATTTGAACCTCATGAAACCAATTTGGTAGAGCAATGAACCTTAGAGAAGTTTCTTTTTCCTTCTCAGCTTGCTTGGCATCTTCTTTGGTACCTGAAATGTTAGAAGAAGAGGTTCCTGCACCAACAACTGGTATATAATTCATAGACTTGGTTAGGGATTCAATATTAAACAACCAGTTTAGACCACCTGCTTTATCAATGACTTTACTTTCTAGGAAATTTATATGCAAGTTATCTTCTATGTGTTTGGTTCTCTTGTTATACACCCTGAATGCTTTACTATTTAGGGAGTATCCTACAAAGAAACCTTCATCTCCCTTAGCATCAAACTTGCCTAAGTGGTCCAAGGTATTAAGAATCATGACATGACACCCAAATGGTCTTAAGAACCCTATAGCAAGGGTTCTTCCATTAAAAAGTTCATATGGTGTCTCATTGTGTGGCTTAGTTACTAAAACCCTGTTTTAAACATAGCAGGCAGTGTTAACTGCTTCAGCCCAAAAGGTAACAGGTAGTTTAGCATCTGCCAACATGGTCCTTGCTGCTTCTATAAGAGTTCTATTTCTTCTTTCAGTAACCCCATTTTGCTGAGGGGTTCTTGCATTGCTAAACTCTCTCTTAATACCTTTCCTAGAACAGAAATCATCCATATCTTTGTTCCTAAACTCACCCCCATTATCACATCTGATAATTTTAACCTTTAGATCTTTTAGATTTTCTATCTCTGTAATGAAGTTTCTAAGGATCCTAAATTTTTCATCCTTAGTCCTTAGAAAGAAAGTCCAAGTAAACCTAGAAAAATCATCAGTCACAACTAGGCAGTACCATTTATGATTGAGACTACTAATGGAAGTAGGCCCAAACAAATCCATATGAAAGGTGTGGAGGGGTTTAGTAACAGAGTTCACTAACTTGGACTTGCAAGATGCCCTATGCTGTTTTCCTTTCAAGCAATCAGCACATGAGTGGTCATTTTCAAATATTTTGGAAGGCAAACCTGTAACTAGATTATTCCTAACCAATTTATTCATTGTTTTAAAGTTTAAATGACCTAATCTTCTATGCCATAACATGCTTTCATTAACAGAAGCCTTAGCAATCAAACAAGTTAGATTTTCATGAGGGACAATGTCTTTTAAGTCAACAGCATACATATTCTGCTGTCTATGTGTTCTAAGCAACACATGCCTATCATCCTCAAGCTTAAAATCTCTACTCAACACAATGCACTCAGAATCAGTGAATAGGACACTATTTTTGTTATCAAAGATTTAAGATACACTAAACAGATTGTATTTAAGCTCTTTTACAAAATGCACATTTTCAAACTCAAGTTTACCAGTCTTTATTGTGCCTTTGCCAGTAATCTTTCCTCCTCCATATCCAAATGACACATATCCTCCATTATATGGCTCAAAATCTGAAAGATAGGATATGTTTCCAGTCATGTGCCTTGAGCAACCACTATCCTAAAATCCTTTATCATCAATGTTATCCAGTGGTTTGCCCTGCACAAATAAACAGAAAATTAGTTCTCCTTGGGGACCCAAGCCATTACTGACTTGAGTCTGCCTTGTGTATCAATGTATTGATATTTCTTGATTGTCACTGATATACCATTGACATTTGAACCTTCACCAGAGATTTTCTTAGGTTTCCAAATCCAACGAGCTGAGGCCTTAACAGCTTTTCCCTTGTTTCCCTTATCAGTAGCAACTGTTGGCTTAGCAGTAGGAACTTTTAAGCCAGCAGTGGGAATGTTTGTTCTAACAGTTGGAACCCAAAATTTATTTTTTAGCTACTGCTTTTCTTTCAAAGGGCCTTTTTACATTTGAATGTGCTGATTTAACAAAAGATTTCATTTTTGGTTGAGCAACATTCAAAGATGTTCTGGCAGTGGGAAAAGATCTGTTAGGTGCAATGGTTTTTGTGCCAGATTTGAGCAAAATAGTTTTGGGTGTCAAGTTGCCTTGGGTTTGATTAACTCTGGACCAGTTTTTCCCATTATTAACCCACTTAACTTGATTACAATTAACTTTCAAATGCTCAAAGCTACCACATTTATAACATGCTTTATTTTGCATCATAAAGTCTTTTCCTAACTGTTGGGATTTTAGATTGTTCCAATTCCTCTGGTTCCCTCTAGGTTGTGCTCTATTTAGATTAATGCTAGACCTGATAGACTTAATAGGTGAGACTTCAGTTTCACTTTCATCCTCAGAATCCCAGTCCTCAATTATTGGAGGACCAAAATTATTAGACCTATCATTAGAGCATTGTTTGATGTTCCTAGCATTTTCAACATTACTGATTTTTATGACATTAGAACACACAGACTCTTTCACAAAGTTAATCATGGACATTGACAAGTTATTTCCACCAAGTTCACTTCTTACTTCATTTGTTACATTTACACTAGGTGTGGACCTAGTATAATCAGTGATAGTGTTATCAGCAAATTCAGGCAAACCTGTCCAGGATAAATCTGGCATGGGAGATGAATAGATTTGTGCAGGAGGGGTGGAACATCACAATATATCATCAAATCCCACACCCTGCTTGTCCTTACCTGATTTTTGACTCTCTAACATTTGATCTAATTCTTTAGACAAAGTTACAAACTTTTCTAACTTAGAATCAATCCCATCTCTCTCTTTCCTGACTTCTTTAAGCTCATTTGTAAGATTCTCGATTTTATAGTCCTTAAGTTCTAAGTCTCTTTCTAGAACTCTTATCTTTTCATAAAATTTAGACGCATTTATTTTAAACTCAACCAACCTAGCTTCAACCTGTGATAAGCCTCTTTTATAATTACACAAATCTGATTCACTAATAAAAAGTTCTTCATTAAGCTTATTGATTTTAGTAGTGAGATTTTCTGTGTTTTTCCTACATGATTTAGAACAATAGGAATCATCATATACCTCATTGTCTGAGCTTGAACTAAACTTTTCCATTAAAGCAAATTCTGTTGGTACAACCTCTTCTGCTACAAGTGCTTGATTCTTTGAAGCTTCATTTTCTTCAGCCATAAAGCTCCAGTCCCATCCAATGCCATCAATGGCCATCATTTCCTTATGACTAGGCTTTTCAACCTTTGGCTCCTTTTTGTAGCTCTCCTTTTTACTTCTGTCCTGACTCCTTGGTGCTCTGCACTCTCTAGCAAAATGCCCCAATTTGTGGCAATTGTAACATTCTACTTTAGATTTGTCAAACCCAGCTACATCCGACCCTTGAATGGTTAATCTTTTACAGTCTTTTTACAGACCTCATCAACACCTCATATTAGCAAAGCCATATTCCATTTGATGTCCATCTCTTCAATGTCATCATCATCAATCTGTGTAATGTCCTCATATTTAATTTGAGAACCACTTTGCTGAGTAGCTATGTATGCACAGATAGTATCATGGCTAAAGGTAGCAGTGGCAACATCAGTGCTAGCAGTGGTAACTTGACCACTAGCAGTGTGAACACTAGCAGTGGGAAAACTTTGAGCAGTGGGAAATCCACTTTTTCCACTGTTGGTGTTTGAAGAAGAAATGAATGCCATATTTTGAGAACTTGTTCCTCCCTTCTTTTGGACCTCTGATTCATATACATTAAGATGATTATATAAATCATCCAGACTTATTGTTTCTAGATCATCTCTGTTTCTCTAAACAATAGTATGCATAAGCCATTTTGATGAAAGGCTTGTCAAAAACTTCTCGTTCAGATCTTCTTGTTCAACTGGAACATCTAGAAACTCAAGTTGACTCACAAGTGCCTGCAATATATTAAAAGTTTGCTCTAGAGTCTCTGATCCTTCAGCTTTGAAGTTTCTATATTGTTGCTTTAACAGATTCTTCTTTGTCTTTTTGGTGGCATCATTTCCACCAAAGGTCCTTAGTATTGCTTCCCATAATTCCTTTTGGCGTATATACTTGTTGAATCTCAACTGATGTTCATCAGGAAGAGCCAGACAACAAAGTAGTTTCTTGCCCTTAACTAATTCTTCTCTTTCGCATGTCTTCAGCTGTTACAGCCACAGTTCTTCCTTTGGTTCTTGATGATGGAGTAGCTTCACCAGGTGGACTTTTACTAGCATCTTGTGTAGGGGCTCTATATGAGTCACCAAACTCTATGACTTCCCATAGAGCATAGTGTTCATGTTGTAGGTACTGCTAGATTCTAAACTTCCATTGTTCAAATTTGCCAATATCAAGGATTGGAAGTTTTGTGGAATTGTGTGATGTTGTAATATAGGGATCCATTTCTGTAAGTGATTTAGTGAGATTGGAATGTTATGCTTCTTAGATCAAAGTTTCTCAACAAGCTCTAATACCACTTGTAGTGTCCCTTCACTCTAGATCTACTTACCTTAGATTATTAAGGTTATTGTTACCTTGGATACATCACAAGATAACAATGTGAGAAACTTTGTTGAAGTATTTCACCAAAGGTTATGCGGAATCTAACCTTTGATGTTTAAGAAGAATAACAATGAAATGACAATGAAAGGATGAATAACCAAAAAGCTTTAATATTATTGATTGAACAATACGAGTACTCCAAAGGTATTGGGGTTACAGAACCTTAATGCTATGCCAATTCTATGCAGGAGTGTGTATTTAAAAATATGTATATCTCTAGACTAAAGACTCCCTTACTCCTTTTATAGAACAATGAGTGTGTACATGATAACATCTAACTACCTTTCCTATTTCTAAGAGATATACGGAGTACAATCTTATCTTCATGCAGCAGTAGAAAGTCTTCAAGCAGTGGAAACCTTGCAGTGGCTACAATACTCTAGCAGGGGGAAGTATTTCTAACAGTGGGAACCATTCAACTAACAGTGGGAATGCCTTAGCATTTTATTCCCAACAAAAAGGACCATCTGACATAATGAATGGTATGATTTTCTCACCCTACTTACATACATACTTTCTCTCTCTAGAATGTGTACTTACTCTCACGCCGGAGCTTAATCGTGGGGTCCACCCCACGGTAAGGCTAACGGTCTACTCTCGTTTGTGCAGATCTCTTCATTACTTGGATTAGTACAAGATCAACATCATAGCTCACTCCTTGGGCCATCCCATCAAGCAACCCGATTCCCTATTCACCCCGACATACTTTTTGTACTAACAAGTTGGCGCCATCCGTGGGACCGATATAACTGCGTTCCTCGAAAATACTCACCATGAGCAATCACGAACAACCTACCCATAGCCATCCCAAGTGTGATGTGCGGAACACGGTAGGGAAAGACAAACAAACCCCTCAGGGCTCTGCGAGAACTACATCCGCTGTAGATCTCGAGGAATTCTGCGAAAAGCACTATGAGAAATTGCTGCCCATCATGGCAGATAAGTATGAGTATGAGCAGAGAAAGAAAGAAAAACTAGAGGAAGTGAAAGCACGACTAAACTTTGGCGAGATGCGGAAGAAGAGCACAAGGGCACAGGAATCCGCATATTCTGAATCCAGGACAAAGTCGTCCCAAAGACAGAGACGATCTCGTAGCCCACGCCAGAATCCTAGCGTCTTCACAAGGTTAAAACGTAGAAGGTCGAGGTCACCGCGACGTGAACACAAGAACAGAACAAGAAGATAAAGTACTGTATTCAAGAGACTTAGAAGCAGAGGACGAAGCGTATCCGCGTACTCTGATAGCTGTCAGGAAAGTTCAAGGTATACGGACAATCACTCTAAAAGCGAAGATAGTGAAGGGGGCACTGGAAGTCCAGGTCACAAAAACAGAAGCTCAGTATCGAAGATGATGACCTCTCCCAACCTTGGGTATGTGCCGAAACCAATCTGTTCACGTCCCGAATCCGCCATTTCAACTTCTCGAAAACACGAATGCCTAGTCATGTAAAAACCAACAACAAGAGTGAAGACCCGGAAGATCATTTAAAAGTCTTCCAGGCAGCAGCAAAAACAGAAAGATGGGTCATGCCAAGGTGGTGTCATATGTTCAACTCCACGCTCACCAGAAATGCTCGGGTGTGGTTTGACGATCTTTCTCCAGAATCTATAAACAGTTATGATGACCTGAGAGAAGCATTTTTGAAAAATTACCTCCAACAGAAAAAGTGCATCAGATACCTCATAGTGCTCTATAACATCAAGCAAAGAGACGGGGAATCCACAGAAGACTTTATACAAAGGTACAAGTCAGAGAGTGGGAACGTTAAAGGAGCACCGGAATGTATGAGAATCTCCGGATTCGTACACAGAATCACAAATCCTGAACTTACACTAATCCTGAACTTATCAAAAGATTTCACGAGAAAATTCCAAAACAATAGACGAAATGATGCAGGTGGCCACATCTTTCCTTCTAGGGCAAGAGGCGGCCTCAATCATAAAGGAAAAAAAACCCTTCGGCCTGGAAACACCAAGAAGGGGTCCATAGGCAGAATTTCAAAAAAGGAGGGAGGCTATTTCCGCAACCACATAATGCAAGAGAAACGGCCGGACAAGGTTCACCTTCTCGACAAAAACTCCCGAAGGAGATTCAGGCCCTTAGAAAAAGGAAAATTCAAAACCCCACCTCCGATGACCCCCAAACCCCGGTTGAAAAGCGAAAACGCAAAACAAGTTTTGCCCGAATTCCACGAGAAGTGGTGCAGTGAATACAGAATGAATGCAACCATCTAAGAAAAGCAAATTGAGGATTGCTCAAAGCTGGGAAGTTTGTCGGCAACATAATCCGGGAGCTGAAGCAAAGCAGCGGAAAAGACCAGCCGAAAAAGAAAGGCGAAACCTCCAGAAAAGAGAAACCTCAGGCAATTCTAATGATTCAGTCACGACAAAAGGTAATAAGGCAAAAGATAACTCAAAGCTTCTCACCCAATCCGGAAATGTTGTTTCCACCTTTACGGGACGATGAAGGAGCGGAAGGCCCCCTAATAATCATGAAGTCGGAGATTGGATGCCATCAAGTGCCCGCAATATGTATTGACGGATGGTCATCTTTTTGAAATACTCTATTGAGTACTGTATTTAATAGACTACTCCAATATAAGAACTGGACCTAAGCTAACAACCTCACTAATAGGTTTTCCAGCGCGAAATAAAATGGTCTTGGGACAGATAACACACTCTGTAAACAATCGAGATATGAACACTCATTTGTCAGCATTGATGGATTTCAAGGTGGTAAGATCGACGTCTCCACACATACAAAATCATAGGAAGGCCCGTTACGAAAGATACAAGCAGTAACACAACAACGCACTGGAATATAAAATTTTCAGTCACGGGAGGAATTCCAACCTAAAAAGTTCAGTAAAATTATCCCTTGAAGGTGTGATGGTCTCCGACCAGAAGAATAACCCATCTCATCAATAAGTAAAAGAAGACAAGGGTAAAAGTAGCCAATCAAATCCGAACACGCACCAGGGATGATCGTTTTCGACCTATACTGAGAAAGCCAGAGTTAAGCCTGTGTAACCTACATCAGCAGAGTTTGGGCATATTTCGCATGGACCCCAGCGGATAATGACGGCGATTTCCAAGACATATAGGCGAACATAGATAAATGTACGAGAAGGTAGTCAGCCGTTAGGCAAAGAAAAAGGCAAGCAGCAAGAAAGAAACATAGCAATCAAGACGAAGTAGAACTTGTGCGCTGATCATTAGGGATAGTTCAATATCACGATTGCACTCCAACCCGGTGATGGTAAAGAAAAAGTGATACATCATTTGGAGAAGTCTGTTATTTTAAGACCCTCAACCAACAAACATGTCCCCAAGGAACGGTTATCCCTCAGCCAACAAAAAATTAGACTGGAATGACGAAACCCTGTGCGATTCCCCTTCAAATGCTTCCTGGAATGCATATCACGGGTATCACCAAATACAAATTCAGAGGACAGATGAGGAAAAAACCGCGTTCATTACAAATCAAGGTATTTTTTGCTACACAAAAATGCCTTTCGGTCTAAGAAACGCCGGTGCAACCTACCAACGATTAGTGGACAAGACATTCCACGGACAAATTGGTAGAAACCTCGAGGTATATGTGGACGATTTGGTCATAAAAAGCCGCACGGAGGATGAAATTGTCCGCGACATAGAAGAAACATTTAAAACTCTTAGAAAAATCAACATGAAACTAAACCCAAAGAAGTGCACCTTCGAAGTTGAAGAAGGAATGACTTAGATATCAGGTTTATACTGAAATCATTAAAGATATGCCACCGACAAGGTACACAGCCGATAAAAAGCCTTCACTCACCAAAATGCTTGAAAGACGTGCAGAAATAAAATGGAAAGTTGGCAAGCTTTAAACCAGGTTATTAGCAAAATCCAGCAGAGAAATCGTTACCATTTATCAACACATTGAAAAAATCACAAGAATATGACTTCCTAATGCGACAGAGGAAGCGAAGCGCATTTAGACAGATGACGGAACACATAAGCACAGTTACCCAAGACTCACCGCATCCATAAGAACAAAGGAACACATACGTCTACCTGACCAGCATCTAAGGAAACGGTTTACGTTGAACTAATGACGTAAAGAAAATCTAGGCAAAATGCCAATCTACTTTTTCAGCCGGCGCTGAGGGCCCAAAAAACTACACCATCCATAGAAAAAATGGTGCTGAGCACTAGTACATGGCAGCACTAGGCTAAGAAGATACTTCCAAGCACATCCAAACATAGTAAAAACAGTATACAACCCATCAAAAACATACTAACAAACCCAGAAGTCCGGCTGGCAGGATGCAACAAGTGGAGTCATACCACTAGGGGAGGTTGGCAAACATTATAGACCAGGAGTTTCTTTAAAGGACAATGAGCTAGCTGATTTTATCGTAGAAAGACCAGAGAAAAGTCAGGACGATTCCGCAAAGGAAGAAGAACCGCTCCCGGCACAGTGGACTTTGTTCACGGACGGTCATCTTGCGTTGACGGATGCGGATCAGGAGTGATACTCACGGATCCGGAAGGGGTAGAGTTCACATACGCTTTAGATTTTCGTTAGAAGCAACTATAAGAAGACAGAAAATGAACCAATGAAATGCATGATTCGGATAGCGGAAAAAATAGGCGTGTCCAAAGCTGGGTGCCTAAAATCTTTAAGTGAATGTAGACTCGAGACTAGTAGCAAATCAAGTAAACGGGACTTACATAGCAAAAGAGACAGATATGATCAAATACTTGGAGAAGGTGAAAACGTTAAGAAGTGCTTTTCGGGAGTTTTCGATAAGACAAGTTCCAAGAAGCGGAAACAAAAAAGCAGATGCACTAAGCAAAATGGCATCCACCATCTTCGTACATCTCAGCAAACAGGTACTAGTCAAAGAACTGAAAGAAAAATCCGTGAACGAAATAGAAATACTCGCCTTGGTAGAAGAAGAAGGGGATTCCTGGATGACCCCGATTCATGACTACCTCACGGACAAAACTTTACCAGCAGAACAAAAGAAGGCAAGAGCGATAAAACGGAAGTCACTACGTTTCACCATCTTCAACGGGATCCTGTACAAAAAAACTTTTTTAGGCCCATGGCTTCGATGTATAGGACCCTCACAAGCAAACTACGTCTTGCGAGAAATACACGAGGGCTCATGTAGCATACATGCTGGCACACGATCCGTCGTTGCCAAAGCTCTAAGGACTGGTTACTACTGGCCGACGATGCATAAGGACGCGAGAGCACTTATAAAAGCATGCCAGGAATGCCAAGTGCATAAACCTGTCAAAAGAAATCCGCAAGAAAGGTTGAATCCAATCACGTCCCCATGGCCATTCCACAAGTAGGGCATCGACATAGCTGGACCTTTCCCGGAAGGACCTGCCAAAGTTAAGTTTCTAATAGTGGCCATGGATTACTTTACCAAATGGATAGAAGCAAAACCAGTGGCAACTATCACAGGAAACCAAGTGAAGAAGTTCGTATGGGAAAATATTATATGCAGATTTGGTCTTCCGGGAGAAATCATATCCGATAATGGGAAGCAATTCCGAGACAATCCTTTTAAGGAATGGTGTGAAAAATTATGCATTCAACAGCACTTTGCCTATGTAAAACATCCCCAGACGAACGGGCTGGTGGAAAGAGCAAACCAAAGTCTGGGGGGAGGGAATAAAAGCAAGACTGGGTAATGACAACAAGAACTGGATTGAAGAAATTTCCCATGTCCTCTGGGCGCACTGTACCATGATCAAAACAAGTCACGGAGACACCCCGTTCTCACTAACTTATGGAATGGAGGTTGTCATCCCAGCGGAAATAGGAATGCCCACATTCAGAACAGCAGAAGTAGATGTAACCAAAAATGATGAGGCATTGTAAATCAATTTAGAGCTACTAGAAGAGAAGCGAGAGCAAGCAGCCATAAGGGAGGCAAAAAGCAAGAAACAAATGGAAAAGTACTACAACACAAAAGTTCGAAACACAAGGTTCAGGCCCGGAGACTTAGTGTACCGCAGCAACGAAGCAAGCCGTGTAGAAGACACCAGAAAGCTAGGACCCAAGTGGAAAGGCCCAAACAAAGTCACATAAGCACTTGGGAAAGGAGCATACAAGCTTAAGGACCGCAGAGGAAATGAACTTCCGCGAACATGGAATATCTGTAATCTCAAAAGATGTTATATACATTAAAGTGTAAGTACCCGTCCGGCATGTATGATGCTCCGGAGGGTAATATTTTGATATTTCTTTATTTTGTAATGTCTTGAATTTCAATGAAAGAGTGAGGATTAGATACACTCACAAGTTTTAAATTCTTAAAAAATGTGTTTACTTTGCGAAGTTATGTTAATTGTTAAGACGCGCACGCACGGAGTCACGCTCCGGAATTATGTTATCCCGTATAATAAAGGTTGAACAACCTCAAAATTAGCTCAGGTGCGTAAGCGGTATTGCAAACCCGACACCGGGAGAATAACCCACAAATATTCACAAGACTATCTATTAAGAACGTACAACAGTAATAATAAAAAGATAGCAGAATTATAACATGACAAAAAAATCCTTGTTATAATGGACGCGCCAGCGTCCACATAAAATATGTTCAAACAAGATGAGCAAGAAACCGTAACAAAAAGGCCAACACACGGCCGCGGTACAAAAGCAAATGTTAATATTACGTATAGGCCGTAAACAGATATAGCCACACACGGCCACGGCATACAAAAAAGAGAAAATTTCCAAGTGTTCAGATTACAAAGCGGCAAGGCTCAAGCTCAGGAATAGCAACAACGCATCCTAAGATTTCATCTGTATCTTCTGCGTCATAGTCTTCAATGGAGAGGGGGGCAGCGAAAGTACTAGCCTCACCCATCCAAGTCTGGGAAGACAAGGGGGCAAAAACTATATCAACCATCGATCGGCGAAGGGCCGCGGCATGCCTTTTTGCCCCCTCAGCACGGGAATGAACATTCATCAAAGCAAAAGATAAGGAAGTCTCACCAGCGGCTCTATCCTCACCGGGATGATGGATAGGAATCAAAAGCTGCTCAATGCATGGCTGCAAAGCAGCAGCCCCTGGGTTATAAGCTGCTCAATCCTGGCGTCTTTTTTAGACTTCAACAAATCCACTAAAGGAAAGCTTACGTCTTCAAGAGCTTGCACCGCATCAACATATTTTGCTTTGGCAGCATCCGGGTTATAAGCATCTACCGCGGCAAGACTCCTCCTGGCAACCCCATGCTTATGGCCGGCCTCTAAGCCCTCTTGCATACCGAAATCAACAGCCTGGCCCAAAGCATGACCAAGAATGCCCTGATACTCTGAAGATTTCAAACACTTGAGGAGAGCAAGGTGTATCCCATGGGTCAGGAGCCATCTCCTTCCGGCCAAAAGAGTCAAGTAGGTAGGATAAAATTCCCCCTCCAGACGGCCGGAGACATCCATCACGTGCGCCTCAAGCTTGGCCACACAGTTATACAACTCCTGAGCTTACTCTTCCTACCGAGCCTCCATTTTCTCCTTAAACTCTTGAAAGCCGGCATGCAGAGCAGAAACCTACAAGAAAAAGAACACTTGAAAAAATGACAATAATAGTAAAGTAGACGCATGTAGGATAAGGGACGCGGACATACCTCAGAAGCAAGCCTATCTCGTTCAGACGCCAATGAGGTAATCTTAATCCCGACCTCGGTACAAGATGTCTTAGCATCATCCATGGTGGATGTAAGATGAGTGGCACGGGAGTCAAGCAAGGAAATGTCATGATCTTTTTGGGAGATGGTGACCTTGAGAGCTGACACTTCCGCAGTCAAAGCAGATTTCTCTCCGGACAAAGAAGAAACCTGATCACGAAGACGGACAGCCCCTGCGGCTTCAGCCTCTTTCTCCGCCAGCTGAGATTTCAACCTAAGGATTTCCAAATCTTTCTCCTCTAGAAGCTTGCCATGCGCATCATATTTGGCTTTCAATTTTTCTTTAAGCTCCAGCTCATGCTCCGCACGCGACCTTACTTCCGACCCAAGAAAATCTGCCGCGCAGCCCCCACGTTAAACTCCGCATATAATTGATCTTTACTATTCCCCGGACCCCAAGAAAATTCTGGCCTGCCGCGCAGAGGCGCCCCCACCGTTAAACCTCAAATATAATTGACATAATCCGTTGCCACGGAGGAAGCAAAATAAAGGCAGGGTGAAATTGATGGAGTTCGAACAAGGAACGGCAACGCGAAAGGCCACTCATCCAAGAGCACATCATTGGTGATGTTCCACTTAGGAACATACCAGCGCTTCGCATCAGACCTATTCAAGGCAGGGGATCATAGAATGAGCCATCAGACCCCTCCGACTCCTCATGACAGGAAGGACCAGCCAAGTCCGGACCAGCATCCGCCCTAGGCTCGGTGGTCGTAGCGGCCCCAGAACTGCAAAAATAAACGAAAAATTAATAAGAGGGTTCGAAAATTTAGTTGGCGTTTAAGAATGCATGTATATATACCTGTCCTGAAGATTCATGGGGGCAGAAGAGTCCAAGAAACCCTCGGTTTCTGGAGATGAAAGGTCGACGGTAGAAACAACAAGATGAGATCCCTCCGGCATAATATGCTCCAGGCTAGCACGGGTCTTACCACCAATACTGGAAGTAAGGGAAGGATGATCTTGCCTCAACCTCTTAGCGGGAAGGACATCGCTCTGTTTCACCAACCTTCTCTTTTTTGCCTTCTTAGGTGGCTCCGCAACAACCTCCACCTCAGTCTGACTCGCGTCGGCCATATCTTCGTTCGGATCCGCCACCTCTAAGTAGGCATCCTCCTGAACAACATCCTCCTGAACAGTCTCCCTAACATCTTCACGCCTCTCTTCAGTCGGAGCAGGGACATCCGCAGCCGCAGCTAAGCCGCTACCCCCGGCAGCCGAAAGCACCAGAGGCATGAAACAATGTTTTGTGCTCTCCAACAACTGCTCCTGCTCCTCTCCCTTTTGAACCTCTACCGCATGAACCTTTCGAGGGTCAGCGGTCTTGATAAAATCAAACAAACCCATATCTGCAAATAGACACCAAAACGGTTAGATTTCATAGTATCAAAACAACACCACCTAAAACAAATAACACCCACCCGATCCGTCAGGATTCTCAAAAGCCGGATAGGAATTGTCGTCAAAAGGGTAGTAGGGGCTCAAACCCACAAGACACAAGAAGCACTCCGGATACCGACGGAAAGGAGCCTTATGGTTTTCGATTGTTTTGACAGTTTGCTCTTGACGGGCAGTAAGATGGGGAGCTGAGTCTTTCTCTAGTATGCCCCCCTTATACAGAGGGACAGAAATAGGGAAGACGCAAGAATCAACCCAGAAAAAATGATCGTCCCAGTCTTTAATAGAATCAGGAGGTTTTGGAAAACAAGACGGAGCCGTGGGAGAACGTTTAGCAAAAGAAAATAAACCACCGCTATATGTACGGGTGTAGAAGGCACAGAACACGGTCACTGACGGCGCAAGGTCAAGAACACGCGTCAGAACCTCAAAATGAGATACCCGAGCAGCGCCAAAAGGCGACAGTTGAGAAATATATATGCGGAAGTATTTAAGGACGGCTATAAAAAACTTTGTAAACGGAATCCTATACCCACAATAGTAAAAAAAACTTACTATATACACCCACTTTACCATCTGGAAATTAGGTAATAGTTTTACCACGCCCTGGGGCGGTGGGATGAACCTCAACTGGAATATTAAACTTTTCACATAAATTGTCTACCATTTCTTGGGTTATAATGGAACTTTTAGCAGCATGATTAGCCATTTGAGAGGTCGGATGAGAAAAGTACAAACCTGAAGTGGCGAAGAACCCTAAAAAAGGAAGAGAATGAGATGCGGAAGAGAGATAGAAATAAAAGCTCAAAGAAAGCAACAATGGTGGAAAGTAAGAATTTGTAAAAGGAAAACAGTAAAATAAGAGGGGGTATTTATACCCTTGGTATATTTATTTCCACCCACAGCCAGATGATGCCACGTGTAATCCACTTACGAGATCAACGATTGAAAATCGCCTTGGAAACAGTTTAAAAACTATAAATATGTCACATCAGCCAGAAGATAAAAGGACAATAAAGATCCACGTCACCCAAATGCCACCAAACCTAATAAGGAAGCTCCGCGGAGAAGATATGCGGCCGCGGAAGGCGGCAAAGAGTTCAAAATAACCTGAAGTCTAGCACTGATACCGCACACGGAACATGACCCGCAGGCAATATCATACTAGACTGGGGGGACTTGATGACGTATAGTAGGTATACCAAGCCTCCGGGCTTGGGCCACACTGTTACTTGGGCTTCTAGGCCCAACTTAACAGTCATGGGCTGAAACTAAACCCAATCCGGCATTGGTAACGGCCCGGACATAGCAAAAAGGATGCGGACCTAACTATAGGCTACTTCCGTCCTCAGAGAATATACGCGTCCGTACACACGATTACGGCGGAACCTTGCCCGACAAGGGACCCACTCCGACCACTAACGAGACACGAAATATTAGGAAACCCTAATATTTCATTCGCCTATAAAAAGGACCATCTGACACAATGAATGGTACGATTTTCTCACCCTACTTACATACGTACTTTCTCTCTCTAGAATGTGTACTTACTCTCATGCCGGAGCTTAATCGTGGGGTCCGCCCCACGGTAAGGCTAACGGTCTACTCTTATTTGTGCAGATCTCTTCATTACTTGGATTAGTACAAGATCAACATCATAGCTCACTCCTTGGGCCAGCCCATCAAGCAACCCGATTCCCTATTCACCCCGACACACTTTTTGTACTAACATCCACCATTAATGAGCCTTGAATATAAAATAGTGTGTTATCGACCGAGCGGGACAAAAGAAGGGGCGATAACGTAGCCGCAACTTCATTTTCTTTTATTGTACATGAATGAACGTACTGTGCAAGACATGCAAAATAAATAAATATATATTTTCCTTCACGTGACGAATCATCAGACACCAACTTGTGTCTTTTTCACAGACCGAGGGGATGCCCACTTTGTCTTCGTCTCTAAAAGGCGTGATGGGCTTTGACGTGACACGTTTTCAATCTACTACACGATACCTTTTTACAAATGCCCTTTGATTGCCTAATTCAACAAGCATTGATCCCCTTGCGACTGTACCTTCGGCAATCATAGTGTGGTGCCTTTGCTTCGACATGTTGGGTCGCTGCGCATTGGTTACTTCTCAAAGGTTTGAATTTTGAATTCCGCTTCAATAAGAGAAAGAGTCGACTCCGTTGGTGTTACCAACACCACCCATCCTGTCGGCCTAAAGGACACACATGTGGTCTTTCGGTTGATCCACCATTAATCATTAAATTCCAATTTTCGGTCGCTTTCACTTTTACTTATCTTGAATTTCGTCCATACGAATGACCCTTTGAGCATTAAAATTTTTGGCTCCAATAACAAGCCTTGAAAACACACTTGCTAGTTCGATTACGAACCAAATACGTAGGTGATAGGTCCATGATCGAGTTTGATGAGGGCGCTCCGGTTAGGACTCGGTCTTCTAACCTCTACTATCCTACCAACTCCAGCTTTCGAACAAGGAGTATAAATTGTTTATTTTTTAGACACTCATAAATTTTACTATCCTCTAGGTCCTGTCCGGCAAAGTCCTACCATCGGCATATATGACCTTCGGTGTCGATGCCCTGCTCCCCAACCTCAAACATACACATCGGTAGTCCACACACCATGCCTTCCGGCAATCCATTGCCATGCCTTTCTAGTAGTCCATGCCATGCCCTCCGGTAATCCAATGTCATGCCTTTTGGCAGTTCAATGCCATGTCTTTCGGCATGCCCTTCTGGGAGTCCATGCAATGCCTTCCGGTAAGTCAATTATCGTGTCTCCAGGATCTCTGGCCCTTCCGTATGTCATGACCATCATCCTCCTGCTCCATCGTTTTGCTCAACTTATATGACAGTTGTAGAGGTTCTCCACCATTTTTGCTCCGTCATGCCGTGCTTACCGCCAGGTCAAGGAACTCCAGATAAGCGGAATTTATGGAATAGTTATGAATTGCGAAATAAACACCAATGGTCGTCGAAGCGTGACCTCTGAACCAATATGGTGTTCACCTCTCATATTATTAAGCTTGATATATACGACCTTCGGACTTCGTTTAAGTGCCCTACTTCGCGGGATACTTTCAGAAAATGATCAAGTATATAAAATTGCAAAAATGTATTAATGGCACCTAAACCAGTGAATCTTAACCTTCGGAAAGAGGCATGTATCATCCTTCATCGGTGGCTACTTTAGACCTACTTGTGACTAACTCATCTCGTTCACGCGAAAGCTTACACCTCCGGCTAATATTACTTTTTATCCCTAACGACCTCAAAATTGAAGACATTATACAATCATCTTAACATGCCATCGAGCAAACCATGCATGCCAAGTCACTGTAACCTTCGGTTTTCTTTTGGTCTGTCTTTCGGATTCCTTTTGTTGATCAACAGACTTCCAAGCCTGATTGTGCTTTATCCTCCGGCGTTGAGTCTCTAAAAACCTTCAATGTCTCGAATCTCAATTCCAAATGACGGACGGGACGGTTGGTGCCGCGACAGACGCACGGCCGGAGCGACATACCATCGACCTCCGGCGAAGGTCCATCCGGATGACTTTGTGTGCATCAAATTTTTTTTTCCCGATAATAACCATTCTTAAAGTCTATATTTTAGTTCACTCTGATTTATAATCTCTCATTTTTGCCCTTCGGTTACTTGCGCTCCGATCTGATGTATGAAATCGATCTTCAAAAATCCATTGTACGATCGTTATTACCTCTACTATTCGAAACTCCAACCTTCATAGGCTCAAACCCACCGCTGCATCAGTCATAGTGATGTCGAGGCTCAGTCTGTTCCAAATAACATCATATCTCTGGATCCCGGTCATCAAGGAGAAGACAATTCCGATAATCTTGGCGACAGTAAATCTCGGAGAGTAAAGGTAAAGCCTGTTTCATAACTTATTTGACGGAGCACCAGATGATGGTTTAGAAAAGAGTGACTAAGTATGGAGTGTATCCCTATTTGGGAGACACATGACTGTGTTGTATGTATTCATTTTCCAATGTTTAATTTATGAGACATATGGCTATGTCATACGTGTCCATTTCATGAAGTCTTTAACTCTTACCCTTACAGCTGTAAGCCAATAGCTTATATTTTATATGCTTAAATTCAATCAACTTTGATGGCAAGACCAAGTAAATTTTGTATGTTTTGTATTGACTTAAATTTTGTACAAACTTGTCGAGCGGCAAAAGTTTAGCCACCTGGGGCCACGAGTCATAGCCTTAAACTTTTCTAATACTAAGATATAAAGCGTCGGTGGGAACGGTTCAATAATTTGTTGAGATGGCCAAAGCTAATAATATGCTTGGCATTCTATAAATAGTTGTATGGTTATCAAAATATAATAGTGTGTTTTGAGACTCATTAATGATATTGTGGTTGGAACTAAAATAATAATAATAATAACAATAACAATAACAATAATAAGGGCCACGGACTCACTACGCTCACATAGAACAATGTGAGTAAAACATCAATATCTATCGGCAATATCGTCTTTACAGGTAAAAACTACATGCCTGATATTCAACGAACATGAGTAACGCTGTTATTATTAGTGGGCCATGTGATAAAATAATTTTGCATCTAAGTTCAACGATACTAATAAAATTTAGCACCGTTGAACTGGGGGGGACTATAATAGTGTGATATCTCCATTGGTTGTGCCGCATTAAACAGGTGACATTTGTCGTATTTAACGAGAGAAAGAAAAAAGCTTTCGTAATTTATTATGCAAGATTAACTATATGGGATGATAACTCAATGGAGATCAAAGCATCATGAACGCGCTACATTTTACCCCTATACGATGCCAAGCCATCAGGGATTCCCCGAACGATGTTAACACATCCGGGATGAGCCAGTGTGCATAGCGCCGAAAGGCCTAATATTCCCCACAGACTACAAGTAAAAGGGATGAGCCTGTGCATAGCACCGAAGGGCTTTATATACCCCATCGGCCAAAGGGATGAATAGGGGCATAGCACCATAAAGGTTTAATATACCTCTTGGTTGACGAGCCAAAAGAGATGAGCCAGCGTGCATAGCACCGAAAGGCGAAATTATACCTCTTTGCTGATCAAAAGAGATGAGCCAGAGTGCATGGCACCGAAAGGCGAATTAAAACCTCTAAAGGCCTAGCCAAAAGAGTACAGCCGGAGTGCATGGCACCGAAAGGCAAATTAAAACCTCTAAAGGTTGTAAGCCAAAAGATGTCTACTCCGGCAGATGGTCATCCCGGCTAGATAAACAAAAAGCGACCACATGTCGATGTCTACTCCGGATGGTTGTGATCTCAGCTGGATAAAGGATTATGTGACTTCACGTAGTCAATGTCCACGCTGGAGGGTTATGTTTTCGGATAGATGAATTATCATGCGACTCCACGTAGTCAATACCTATGTGCCAGAGGGGCAAAAATCCAGACTCATTTCTAAAAGCATTCATTGCATATAAGACGATGAATTAAAATCAAGCATACAAAGAACATTCCTAAAACAACATAAAATGTTACTTTAATATAGAAGACAGACCGATATGACGCCCAGGTGAGAAGGCCGATACGCAAGCGCTTCGTGTGGCATTGATTTGCACAACTTAAGTATAGCATCATTGACCATTGGTCAACAATACTATACTGGAGAGACATGTCGACGTATGTGGGGCTGATTCGACGAGTCACGTGTTGAAGGGTACATCTGAAGGGTACTTAAGTTGACGTATGTGGTCTGAACAATACTATACTGGGGGGACATGTTGACGTATGTGGTTTGAATGACCCGATTCGTCTAAATGGAGCACCGACTAATGAACAGCTAGGTAGGCCGCTCTAAATTAGTTGTCGAATGAAAGGTGTGAATGAAATGTCTAGATGGAAGGTACGTCCGGATAGAAGGTACATCCGGACAAAAGGGACGCCCGGACGGAAGGGACGTCCGGACGGAAGGGACGTCCAAATGGAAGGGACGTCGGAATGGAAGGGACTCTTGAATGAAAAGTACGTCCGGATGAAGGGGACGCCCGAATGGATGGGACTCCTTAATGGAAGGTATGCC